>JAVYIG010014938.1:0-38684 GCA_035222895.1 Strongylocentrotus droebachiensis | reverse complement strand
AAGTGAAGACATCATTTACCAGTCACATCAGAGGATCCAAAGTCGTTTTTCCAAAGGTTCATTTTTCCCGAAGGTTCATAGTTCTGAAACACATTATTCAGAAGATAATTAATTCTGAAACTGAAGAGTACTGAGAACACAAGGGTAATGAGTACATTTTTTTTTATCCCGCCGCCCCCCCCCCCCCCCTCCCCCTGAATCCGCCAATTGGTTACGGACATGATCGTCCAAATATGACGTATTTTGGGGGAAACACGATCGCAACAGCTTACTATACTTTCGAAAAATCATCTCGAGGGCAATTTTAATAGAAATCGTGTTCGGATTACGTCACTGTATTTATCGCGCATTTCAAAAAGTGATGGACCCTGTTAGGCCAAATAAAAAAATAAACATGTTTAGCGTCCTTTTTTTCGAAAAATAGGAAGGAGGAGGCCCTTTTTTTTCTTCTTCAAAATGGCCGCTCGGCACATTCCTTGACAGTCGGGCTATTTTTCAAGATGGCGGCCGACCGTATTCTTTTTTCTCTTTTTAAAATCAGAAATAGATCCATTTTAGCAGTGTTTTTCAAGTTTTTTTTTTTTTTAATTTAAAAAAAAAGATTAAAAAAAAAAAAAAAAAAAAAAGGAGGCGGCCCCCAAAAAGGAAGCGGACGGGGACGCTTAACATGTATACTGTTTTTTAAAGAAGTTGTGTTGGGAAAAAGTATTTTTTAAATGTGTTTAATGTGGTTTTATAATGTATGTGTATTGACTTGATTCCTTGATAAGCACTAGTTTATAGAAAGTGGCTGCATTTTTTATTTATTTCAAAAATCTGTCAAGAAGGGCAATTCCCCCCCCCCCCCCCCCTCCTCCTTTCATGACTTGTGGGTCTGGCAGTGTGACCGACGTTTAGCGGTGGTGGTAATATTAATACAGAAGCTAAAAATCAAGGCCCGTGATTGTCTGTGATTAGACATGAGAATGACAGCACTGGTGCCACGGAGCTCCAGCCCATTGGAGATTTGATCGTCTCGTGCTGCGAAGCGAACAATCATTCTCCGATTTCTAACACTGTGTAATGATTCAGTAATGATCCTTCCTTGATCCGCGATTTAAATGGAAGAACTTGTTAAGGATTCGAGGATGAAGAAAGACTGCCTAGGTTGGTAGGTGACAGGTAGTGTAGATATGACGTGATAATTGGGATACGTGAATAAATACGAAGAGAGACTATAATGAGTTGGTAACAAGAGAGCCGGAGAAGACAGCCGGAAAGTATAGACTAGGGGTTTAAGGTAGAAAAAGGAGGAGGGGGAGGAGGGGGAGAAGAATAAGAATAAAAATCAGAATGACAGAAGAAGAAGGGAGAGAGAGAGAGGAGGAGGGGGTGGAGGAGGAGGAGGAGGAGTAGAGTAGAAGTAGAAGAAGAAGAAGAAGAAGAAGAAGAAGAAGAAGAAGAAGAAGAAGAAGAAGAAGAAGAAGAAAAAGAAGGAGAAGAATACACAATATCTATTAGGCGCTTAATACGGGTGTCTCTAAGCGCACCATAGTTTTGACTAAAAAAATATTTATCAAAATTTATAGTAAACACAGTGAGATCAAACATACACAAGGTCAACGGAGGAAGAAGAAGAAGAAAAAAATGAAGAGGAAGAAGAAGATGAAGAAGAAGAAGAAAGAGAAGAAGTAGAAGAACAAGAAGAAGAGGAGGAAGAAAAAGAAACAAGATTAAGAAGGAAAAAATAGACAAAAGAGAGAAGAATAAGAAAAATACCAAATTATTAATTCCTTTACATAATCATTCTCAAGTCATTACTCATTATTATCATATTAGAACAAAAATTGTATCAGTGAAACTGCAAACAACAAAATGAGATCGAGGCACGGTGAAAAAAGAGAGAAAAGGGAGAATGAAAGATAAAGAATATGAAGAAGAAGAAGATGAAGAAGAAGAAAAAGAAAAAGAAAAAGAAGAAAAGGGGAAAGGAGGAGGAGGAGAAGAGGGAGAAGGAGAAGTAGAAGAAGAAGAGGAGGAGGAAGGAGAGTTAGAAAAAGAAAAAAGAAAAAGAAAGAAATAGACGAATGAGAGGAGAAAAATAATAATAAGGAAAAAAAGGAGACGAAGTAGAGAGACGTGATGGGAGAGTATTATATCTTATTTGCATTATTCGTTAGTACACTACTAATGGAAGAGAGAAAGTGAAAAAAAGAGAACAAAATAATTTTGCATATCTTACAAGATCAATTATATAGAGAACATACGAATCGGACAAAGATTCGAACCTTCAACCTTCAATTCTTAAATGAAACAATGGATTGCCACATATCTTCGATATTCGTCACCATCCTTCTTTTCTTTTTATCATGAGGATGTAAGTTATGAAATTATCTTTAATTCCTTAACATAATTATATTGAAATCATTATTATATATATTTATTACATCAAAACAAAAATTGCGTGAATCAGTAAAAAAAAAAGGAAAAAGAGAAGAAGACCAAAAAGACCCCCAAAAGAAAAGAGATCGAGGGACGGTGAAAAGCATGAAAAAGAAGAAGATAATTTGAGGTGCTTGCATAATTTTATAATTAAATAGAAAAATCCCAAGGCCTAAAGAAAGAAAATAAAGCAAGATTATTGCATTTCGGTCATGAACCGTTTGACATTTTTGAAAAATCAAAATTTGACATTAGTAAATGAGAAAAGCAAAACAACAATCTACATAAACAAATTTCAAGTAATCATTTCCTCCAATGTCACGGAATCGAGTGATATGAAAGTAAGCTGAACTTTATCATAAATATATTCCGACAATGAAAAAAACAAGTGCTTTTGGGGGGAGACACGCACAGGCTATAAAAGCACTTACAAATTGAGGAGAATTACTGTAATTACACAAAAAATGAATACATAGGAATTGGCTCCAGTGTAATGATTGACTTATTCCAGATGTACAATGTCCTATTCAATCATAATTTGTACAGTTATATTTTCTCTTTTCAAGAGATAATATTCGCGCGCCTTGTTTTTTTTAATGCGACCTTCCCATATCGTCTCTGCCTTTGTGCGTATATCCTGTGAGTCTATGGATATTATGACATGTTTTACGATGATGACTGAATCAAAACAAATCCAATTGAACTATATAGAAAGAAAGATACAGAGGAAATGATAATACGGAGAGAGAGAGAGAGAGAGAGAGAGAGAGAAGGAGAGAGAGAGAGAGAGGGTGAAAAAAGGGGAGCGGAAAAGGGCCGTGAAGAGCCAGTATTCTGGAGACCAGTGTCGGTCTGGTGCTCCCGTCCTGGCGTCGCTGCGCCGCGCTACGAGCTCGTGCTTTTGAAAACTCTTCCAAACCACGCAGTTGTTAAACAAAGCGACTCAAATCCCCTCAAATCCTCCTCATCCGTACGACAGATTCAAAGGATCTTCTTAGAACGACAAAACAAAAGACATCCTAAATAGGTGTCTTCGGTCCCACAGCAATCCTACAATGGTATGTTTTCGTTATAGAAGCGCCAATAATACCCAAAACAAGAGGCTTGCACGAGAAAGAGATAGAGTGATCAAGAGAGACAAAATAGAGAGAGGGAGGGTGGATCGCTTCGTGATTCGTGCAAACTTTAGGAGATATAGAACAGACGAGCAACTGATACAGTCGGAGAAAGGGAACGAATAAAAATAGAAGCCAGCGGTCCTTTTTGTGATGGATTTTGTTAACTCGTGCTTTTCAGTGATATGTCGTTAAATCGAATCGTCTGTGCTGAATTCTTTTGTAGTTTATTTGCTCAAAGTAAACCCAACTTGTAAAGGAGTTTGAATTTGTTATAATAAACCAAAGTTACGTGATCGAGTCACGGCGATTGAAAGTCAAACATCAGTTCTATTCTCCAAAATTGTATGTTTTTTTCATCTGAATTCTGTCTTCAAATTCGCAAAGTCAGTACTCGCCGAGTTTTAAGTCGTGGATGCTTATATAAACGGATACTTTGGAATTTTCACAAAAGGGTAAGTCTCTAAAAGCCATTATTATCATTCAATAACTCTCTTCTTACCGTAGCCGATTCTACTGGAAGCCGGAAGGGCGTTAACCCCATCATTTCACACAGAGTTAACACATATTACATTTTGACACTCGGTAGATAGGAAGGAACAGCCATATAGAATGATATTGAGCAGTTTTTGTACAATTGTTATTTCATGACTTTATTATGACTTATGATTTCATGAAAGCAACGGATTCTGCTCAGAGCCAAAAAGACGTTAAGCCATATCTATCATTTCACATAGGGATAACGCCGTTATAGCTCTCAATATTATTCAGTCGTAAAAGTAGAAGAGGAAGGGGTGTAGTCAGTCGTATATAGATGATATGACATTCATAATCAGTTTATGCCGATGAATTACAATGATCATTATGTGTTATATCATTTCATGTTTAAACTTACAAGCATAATGAAAAAACATACGAGTCATAATGATATAGTCAACGATTTGTGTACACTTTTGTATTGATTATAACAGTATTTGAAGTTTTGATTGAAGCTCATGCTCTTTATCAGTGTATTTCCTGTCGATTAAATTATCAATCGCCACATTTTTAAAGAAAAGAATATGGTAAAAGGTGAAGATTAAACTCATGAACATGTAGCATTATCGAAACATGTGTTTTCTGTTTAGAAAAAACAAAACAGATGGTTAAAGCAGCTATAAATTGAAAACAAATCGAAGAATTTGATACTTTGATATCATTCATCGTCGACTGTTTATGATTATCACAAGGATGCGTTTCTTGTTTTCAAATTCAAACTTAAGTAGAATTCTAATAGTAGTATCAATCATTCATTCGATAATTTGTTTTGTTTCATGAAAATGAGATCTCAATTTTATCAAAACATATAAAAATGCAAATTAATAATATTGCATCTAAAATCGCTGTTGAATGTGAAAAGAGGAATACTATAATGTCAACGACTTCGTGATTAAGAAAACTTGCAACTTGGCTGTCTCCTTTCATTACAAGAATTATTATGTAATTCAAAATGATTTGGCACAGCTGAAATATTCACCACCATACACTGCCATGATATTTAGCACCTTTTTTTGGCGTATGAAATGTATATACATATTTGCTCGCTGTAAACGCTAAACGAGATAAGAGGCAAATGACAGTGCAATGAACCTCTTTTTCTTGCTCAGTTTTGATAAGCAAAATACATACAATTTTATATAAATTAAGTTGTTTTAACACTTTGTTGTAACAAATAATAAACTAATTTTATAGCGGTGCTATTAACCGGGGGATAGGGAAACAAGGAAGTTATTTAAATGCGCAATAGAGCTACAGGTACGTGTATAAACAGGGAACATAATACTTTCAGACGGAACTTCAGGTGTATTCTTTCAAGAATTATTGTAGGGCAGGACAATAAAATGAAATGACATGGTTGATTGATCCGATCTGCTTTGAGTGACAGAACCTTGGACATTAATCCTAAGTAACCTTCTGCTTTTCAGCTGTCACATTATGCAACTCTATCTGTAGGAATCCTCCTATACAGTTGTACACCTATTTTGTCAATATGAAAATGATTGATTGCGGGAAAACAATTAATCAAATTGTGCAGTGTAAATACAAACATCCAACAGCACAAAGTGATCGACATTATTCTTCGATCTAAACACTTGTCATTTTTTAGAATGATAGTTGAAGTCGTCGTTTATGTAGATAATCAAATTTATCTGAAGTTGTCTCGCTTGGAATGTGTAACAAAATGATGTGTACCTGTAGGAAATCAAACGAATTCAATAATTTTAGCGGTGTTTATGATACTATGCGAATTAGAGGTAGTATATAGTTTCTTCTTCTTTCCCTTCTACTTCTTCTTCTCCTACTCATTCCTCTCTCCTTCTCCATCTTCCTTTTTATTTTTCTTCTTCTTCTTCTTCTTCTTCTTCTTCTTCGTCTTCTTCTCCTTCTTCTTCTTCCACTCTTCCTCCTCCTCCTCTTCATCATCCTCTCTCCTTCTTCTTTTTCTTCTTCTCCTTTTGTTCTTGTTCTTGTTCTTCCACTCTTTCTCTTCCTCCTCCTCCCAATTCTCCTCTCTACTTCTCCTCCTCCTTCTTCTTATTCTTCTTCCACTTTTCCTCCTCCTCCTCCCCATCACCCTCTCTCCTTCTTCTTCTTCTTCTTCTTCTTCTCCTCCGACTACTTCTTCTCCTCCTCCTCCTCCGGATTCTTTTTATTTTCCCTCCTCTTTTTGTTCTTGATCTTGTTCTTGTTCTTGTTCTCCTTCTTCTTTTTCATTCTACTTCTACTCCTGTTACTACTACTAGTACTACTACTACTACTACTACTACTACTACTACTCCTCCTCCTCTTCCCCATCTTTCTACTGCTTGTTCTGCTTCTCTTTCTTCTTCTTTTTTTCTTAATCATAATCCTCTACTAATATCACTATTGAGGCATTTTCATCACCATGACCACAATAGTCATCATCTTCATTCTACGTGAACAAGATATTACTACACTCTCAGAAAATATATAATTATATGATGAACCTGCGAGGCCTTGCCCTGAGACTATTGGTGAACGGCACATCTAATCGAGTCCTTTTTTGTTCTTTTCTGGAAGGGCTTAGATAGCTTTACCTACTTTCCATAACACTAGAGATATTAATCTGCTTTTATGCATACGTGGTTTAATTAATCAATTCTTTCAGATCCATATTCCTCATATCATGCAATGTTCTTTATTTTTTCCTTCTTTTTTTCTTTTTTCATTTGAAGATTGTCTTGTTTAAAAATAAAATGTGTCCATGAGCTTTTGCATGGGACCACTTTTCATCTTCCAGATGGTTCCAAGAGGTTCATATAATCTATTTGATACTGAAGTTTATTTGGCTTAACAGTGTTGCATAAAAGTAATAGAGAGGTGTGAGAAAATTATCTGGATATAGCTCCTCAACTGGGACTTTTGAGACAAGCTCTTAGATTTTGTTTAATTCACTTTTATTTTAACAAGCAACGTCCCTCAAATCTGACCCACCCATTGATATTTTTTAAATTATCAAAAGCTTACACTGATTCTATTTTTGGGGTAGGGGGCTCTTGGCAAGGGAGGGGCATGTGAAGGCTCCGCCCTTTGCCGGATACGCCCCTGAATGATTTGAACGTATTGGAATATACTCGCAAAATATCTTCTCTACGAAGAGACAGATTGACGCGGTTTACAAAGCCGCATTCTGCTGTCAAAAAGCCACTGAAAGAAACCCATTTCCTAAACGAGCATTCAAACTCTGACTTTTGTGGATGCGCTACATCGATCGTCCCATTGATGCAGCATCAATACAGTTACAGACATACAAACAAAAAATATGAATAGATATTGTTAATATGGAACAATTGACGCTCTTTATTCCTTTGCTTGATTAACAA
This sequence comes from Strongylocentrotus droebachiensis, assembly GCA_035222895.1. Classification (NCBI taxonomy): domain Eukaryota; kingdom Metazoa; phylum Echinodermata; class Echinoidea; order Camarodonta; family Strongylocentrotidae; genus Strongylocentrotus; species Strongylocentrotus droebachiensis. The sequence continues at coordinate 31,264 of JAVYIG010014938.1, read as the reverse complement.
AATACTCCTTTGCCAAATGCTCAGATACAGACAGGCGACATAGTAAGTCTGCCCCTTTGAAAAAATAGAATTTATTGGTTAAATAGAAATATTAGTACAATAACAAAAAAACAGGTGGATTGAGTAAACTTTGGCTTTTGTATTGCCCCTTAAAGTCCGGGTGCAGTTTTAGAAAACTATAAAAGAATCAGTTTTTAAAGATTTCTACTAATGAATAAAATTATGTTCTCCTTGGCTAGTTTAAAAGAATATATATTGTTATAAAGATGAGTGCTCCTTTTTACTATTTGGATATAAATTTAAAGGAGATACTGTGAAAGAAAACACTGAACGAGATATTAATGAATTTAAGTTATAAAGAATATTCTTTCAATTCGTTGAACACAGGTTTTCAATAAATCGTTCTTCAGTTATCATGATCGTCCTTCTCCCCTCCCCTTTCTCTCTGTCTTTCTGTCTCTTTCTCTCTCTCTCATTATTAATTTCTCCACCTCCTCATTTCATCTATTTTCCATCTATCTCTGTCTCTCCATCTTCATTTCACCTCTCTCTCTCTCTCTCTCTCTCTCTCTCTCTCTCTCTCTCTCTATCTCTCTTTCCCTTTCCTCTTTTATCTCTGACTTCACGCATTTTCGATTCGCTCTCGTTTTCCTAGCGGGCAAAACCATATTTTCATTTTTAAGAAAGTTCACGGGCATTTTTTTCTTGGCAACCTATCCAAAAAAACAAGCAGCAAGCCAACGACCTATGCATGGGTTTGCGAGATAACATCCGAACTCTTGAAATCCAAACATGTATTTCGCTCTAAGAAAAATAATTATCAGCATGATCAGTCATCTTGGAATTCTTGTCTGCGCTGCCAGGGGGTTTCCATGGTGTTTCAAGGGGGTCGCAGGAGTCTACCACTCCCAAATGCTCCTCTTTGCTCCCCGCCAAACTCAAATGAGATGATTGATTGTGGGGTTCTTAGTTAGAGCTTGTCCCTAATAGCAACGATAATTTGTTAACATTGACAATAACTCTATTTCTGAGCTGCTATACAATGATAATAAAAAGTAGGTGGACTTGCGGGCAGCCATACAAATGTCTTGTTCGGTGGCTATTTCATCTGATTGACAGATACTGGATTAAAACCCCTTCTTGAGCAGCATGGCACGGGAGTTCTCAATCTTAACAGCAAAATGTAATTTTATGTTATTATCAATAAACACTCTGATCAAATGAATTAAATGGTATGATGCCATACAAATGAGTACTCTTGACCCAACATCACCGCAAGAATGCAAAGCTCATTCTCTCATTTGCTTACTAGTCATGCTAGTATGTTTGAATTAAATTAACATGAATAAGGCCTACACTCAATCAAAAAGACAGATCTTTCGTTTAAAATAAGACATTTCTTAAGCAAATTAATTTCCTTCTCAAATAAAGTCTAGGCAAGATTTGAGTTTTGCTTTCTTTTGATTGAACGCTCGATAAGCCAATGTAGACTTTCTGATTATAAGAGGTGGACTACAGCCGTTTTACTTTTATTAATGATCTAGATAAACCTACAAACGCCCCTGGGGCAAATAAATGTTTTTTTTTTTTAAATTATTGGGGGCACAATTCCTAAAATTTTCTGAAAAACACAAACAAAGTTATCACATTTATCATTGTTTATTAAAAGTCAACTTATCCAAATAAGCTAAAATGTAAATAGATAAAGTTTTATTTTTTTATGCCGCCACATAGAAGTATTAAATATATCGCATGTTACCTTTAAGTACTGCGTTAACCACTTCCCTGGCCCTATCATCGACACCGGAGTTGCGCGGTAAAATGGAACATGATCTGCGCTCCAGGTCTCGTGCCGAACCCGTCTCGGTATCTAGACTTCGGGATATGCATTTCAAGTAAAATTCTGTTAAAAATTACCCTTTTAATTCTACGACACAAGCTCCCGAGTTTGTAGCTCTCAACCCCAGTCCAAACACTATACAGAAGCATAAGTCCTAATTTAAACACGATTATAACCCTAAAATAGCTTTGACATCTTTTACAAAAATACAAGTTATCCGTGATCTCAATGTTTATTTGCTTTGATTAAAATTGATGTCAGTTAACGAAGCTGCTTTGCATTAATTCATCAGTGATACATGTGCGTCTAAACCAAAGAGTTACTGAGTATAATTAATGGCAGTCTTCAATGCCGTTACATTTCTAAACGCCCATAATAGAAAATAGCAGTTGTCATCGGATCTTTGAGTCGTAGAACCCTCCCCATTCTACCCCGCACCCCTCTGCCCCTCCCCTGCTCCCCTTGGGGGTACAGACGGCTGGGAATGGTTCTTAGAGGGGGTTCAGTATAACGTGTCAATTGATGCAGGCACCATGGTATGGGTAACACTCAATTAACACAGTGGTTGTCCGCGGGGGGTGTGACCGCTTTACGTTACCCTCATCGTTCATTGCCATAACACTGATCGATGATCAGGACAGGGGCGGATTCAGTATTGTTTAAAACAAAATATTTCAAAATGGTAGGGCACACAGTCACAAAAAAAAGGGAAATCAAATATTTAAACAAAATATATATATATAAATACATAGATATAGTTCATTTGGTCATTTTGTAAAATTTGCGAGTGAAAAAATAAGCCAAAAGGAAGCACAGGCCGGTTGTGTCCCCTTTAATTCGCTCGCGATTAGGGGCGCTGATAATATAGGTTTAGGAGAGGACGTGTTCGATTCACAAAGGTGTTACTAAGTGTTTTTTTCAGCTTCAAAGCGCCCTTCAATCTAATTGATATTAAAGCCATCTAGCTAGTATTACTTAAAAAAAGAACACATCTTTAAATGTATAGAGTTATCTTCAAGAAGTCATCGGTACGAAAAATACCTTAACATTGGTGTATTTCACAATGGTTGTATGTGCTGGATGTTCCATGATAATGAGATGACAATGACTACAAAGTAATCAAAGGATCTTTATTAATGAAAGTAAATTCTATTTTATAAAAGCATCAGAAAAACAATTAGTATGGACGTCTTGATGTCATGGGTTTAGTTTTCACATTTGAACGAAGTCTATAGGCATGCATGCTTGTTTCGTTTGCCAACGACCAACCACTGAAAGGAAGTCGAACTAGTACCGTAAAACCACGGCTTCGGGGCGTCCGTGGTCGAGTTTCAAATACCAAGCAACAGACACTCACTCAAGAAAAGTCAACTGTAAACTTACCTCAAGTTCTTTCTCAGCGATGAAACGAACACATTAAAGGCACCATTTACACTTGGAATCGACTTGATAGAAACACAAAAGGCGCTATGTCGGGCAATGCAGCCGGATATGAATCGCCTGAGTAATTAGCCACCCTATTTTTGTGGAGCGGTGGGATTGGAAATAACGCCATCTGTTTTACTTTAAACTCGCTCGCAAAAACGTTCGAGAAACCACTCATGTGCAATTTCGATAGGCCTGTCTATTGGACATTCCATAGAAATCCTGTTTGAATTATGTAATACGCCATCATGTTTCCACATTTCAAAAGAGAATGAACAAGGCTCATTGAAATTTCCCTACGTTGATTCCTATAAATTCTTTGCGATTGTGTTTTAGCGGAAATAAATTACAAGAATGACATATTCAACATTCAAAATGTTATTTTATATTTTCACTTTCACATTTTTATGAACGATTAAGAGCACGAATTTCTTTTCTCAATGCACCATTCCCTTTCTAATTTTGAGGAAGTTTTCAAAGTAAAATTGCATCTCGTGAATTGAATAATGAACGAAATACAAATTCACTAGAGGAATGAACGAGTGTGTGCGCTGTGCGTGTGCGCGTGTGTCCTCCATTTCTGTCAGTTAGTCTCACTCTCTCTCTCTCTCTATTTCTTTCTCTTCCCTCATATCAAAATTTGTTTACTTTATATTTACGAAAGGAATGACGAGCGTCAACTTTACCCGGCATCAAAACGTAGGCGCCCTTCTTCAGCCACTCATTCCCCCTCCCATTGATCAGGCGATATATCGTCTGCAAGATAACAAAAGTTCTCTCTCTCTCTCTGTCTTTCTCTCGCTTGCTCTCTCTCGCTTGCTCTTTCCATCATCACAAGGCTAATCTGAGTTGATCAAGCAAGCAAGTCAGAATAGTTTTTGAAGAATCGCGCGTGAGAGCATTGACAAATCTACCTGAATGGAAATGCTCCACAACTTTGAGAAATGACAATACTTGTGTCAAGTTTCAATTACAGTTTGGAGAATTAAATAAATTCTGAGGACTCTCTCTCGACCGTCTCATTTAACATTTTGATAATCATCTCGCATTTCGTTCGAGTTTTCGCCGTGGAAGAATTGACAGTTGGACATTAAGCAAGAATTAGAGAGACGCTCTCTCCATTATAGCATCCTGCTTTCAAAAGGCGACTTGGGAAAAGAGTTTGCTCTGTTGAGGCTTAAATCTATTTTGAGTTTGATGCGTTTAGTCTGAAAGCAACATTGACTACTTGATATCGTGGCATTTAGTCTTTAACTTGCTCTGGTAAATATCTGATTTTTGCAGACTTCGTGTCTTCGTCACCATGGCAGATCGGATCATGAATATCGGAGTTTTCTGGATCTTAGCGACTGTCGCCTTATCCGTAGCAGGACCAACAGAAACAGGTAAGAGAAACACTTATTTTCTGCAAATTACTATCATCGTTACTCCAACAAGTATTTTTTTTTTTTGCATTCCATTTCACGTTTTTTCATACGCTTTGTGATGTGTTTTGTTATTAAATGTCTTCTCTGTATACTTTCTTGGCAGACTTTCGTGGAATGTCATTTCATTTAATACAAATATGAAAATGAGATGGTTTGTACTATAGTTACGGTTGTTTCTAACCGGAATTCTTTGTTACCAAGTACCAACTATCTAAATTAACCACGGCATCTATGTAGTTTGTATCCGTTTTGCATACATTGATTGGTGTGTCTGGGGTCTGGGAAAATTCTTGCAAACTTTTGAGTAAAAAAGAGCATCGTTTCTTTTGGAAGTATGCATAGTATTTGTTTAAAAAAAAAATGTTTCCTGTAATTATTAACGGAAATGTTTTCACATTCAGATAATTTTGTGTATTCATTTATTATAGTAGATATACTTTTACATATTGACAATGTTTTCTTTATCAATATATATCTATTTATTGAAAAGGGGAGGAAATATGACGCTTATAATTGGAGACGGTATATCATATTATCAAAGCGCTAAGTTAATCCAGATTCGTTATTATAATTGAAGATATTTGGCTACATGATAAGTTCAAGTGTATGATTCTCATCTGGAACACTACTCCCGTCGTATCAGATTCGTGCATGTAATTATTAACGGAAATGTTTTCACATTCAGATAATTTTGTGTATTCATTTATTATAGTAGATATACTTTTACATATTGACAATGTTTTCTTTATCAATATATATCTATTTATTGAAAAGGGGAGGAAATATGACGCTTATAATTGGAGACGGTATATCATATTATCAAAGCGCTAAGTTAATCCAGATTCGTTATTATAATTGAAGATATTTGGCTACATGATAAGTTCAAGTGTATGATTCTCATCTGGAACACTACTCCCGTCGTATCAGATTCGTGCATTTCCTCAATTTAAAAGTGTTGCAAGCTTGAAAGAAAAGTTCAGTTTAAACAAGACTTGATGATAACTATTAAAAGAATTAGATTGAAGCACGTTTGTATAATTTATTTTCCATTAACCTTGACATTTGAACTCGGACTCTTTAAATTACATGACAATGGTTCCTTCTTTTAAATCTGTTATTCTTTAAAAAAAAGAAAAAAAGAAGGAAGTTGACTACATTTTGTACAGGTCTAATTCAAACTAATAAACTTCTAAAAAAGTAAGTAAAATATTTCAAGCGCAAAATATAGTTAAGTGATTCAAGAGAAAGAATACCCTTGTCGTAAATTCTTTGGTTTTCTTCAGTAAGTTTAATTTCATACATATTGAACTTGTTAATGGAGAAAAATCCTCCTTACCAGCTGGTAACAATTTGGTCATAATGAGAATCTGTACTTTCGATTACACAATATATTTTTATACCTCTCAATTCTCAAATATCACTTAACTTTTCTCCATTGCTGAATGCAAGCATTGATAAAATAACGATTAAACCCAAACTGGAAATCCGGCTCCAATTACTACGATTACAGCCTTTTCCCCTCTATTTTCCCCCTACAATTTCTATACATGGCGCCACAGGTTTATTCTTTCGAATCAATTAACCAACTGATCATTCCACAAATCCATGGTTTAAAGCCCTGCAATTGGTTCTTAAACTGTCCCGAGTCCCGAGTGGTATAGAGATACTGGTTGGTAAATGAAACGGTACTGTAGTAGAATGGGTGGCTTGAAACGAAAACGATGAGGCTTGAAGACAATTGGAAACCCGTTCCCCCGTGGGAGTCGTGAAAGAAATTAAGAAGGGAGAGATCGAGGGGTGGGATGCAGGAACTATTTCATGCTTTGGGAAGGAAGGAGTTTCACCCAAAAGTTCTCGCTGAAAATCTCTTAATTCGCGATTACGGTGTACCCAAGTGGTGGCTCCATAAAAAACGTGTGTAGATAGTGAAGAATGGGGTCGGTTAAGCGGAACGCAATGGCTGCGAGGATGAGAGATGGGGCGCCAGAAAAGTATTTGGGACAAAACAAATTTGATTCGTTTGTTGGTTGGTTTCCGCTGCTGGTTGGAGAATACACACGCAGGATGGTCCAACATTACGACTTGTGTACCTAGGACATGAGGTACAAAGTCAACTTTCTACTGTTTGTATGGCGCCGAAAATATGAACATAGGAGTAAAAGATTCATTGCCTCATTTCACTTTTTGTGTAAATATTGTGCATAACAAATATGCTCCCAAAATGAACACCTAATGACCGATTTTGCCGTTTAAAATGCGGGATTCATTAATTTTGAACGAATATCAGACACTGAGCGCGTTTGTAAAATATGTGACAAATAGGATAATTTATAGAATCTTAAAGTTTATTGGGAAATGAAATGAACTTAGATTTCTTTAACCATCTAATGACGACTAGCAGAATGAAATATAACGTGTACAGCCAAACTGGACTCGCCATGAATGCCACCTGTTTCTAGCGGTTATTAACAGTGTAAATATCCCCCTCAAGGAAGAAATATGTGTGTAAAACCTGCCTAGAACGGTCACCTTTCTGTTTTCTTTGAGTCACCTTAACAGACCGGTTTGTCTGCATATGGAATGCGTCATGACAGGGTGAAACACATCATTTATATCAAGAAACAAATGTAATCTGCATTAAAACTTTTTTTTCCACCACGAAGCTATTTAAGGATATTTCCTTCTGTTTATGCATACTTTTCTTATTTCACAACTTTCTCCACATCAGTTTTGTTTTGCCACCAATCCACATGGTTGAATACCCGTTGTTTACCGTTAAAACATCGAAGAGAAAAGAAAGAAGAAAAAAAGTGAATTGTCGTCTTAGGATCAAATACCTGCCATTCCTTGGTTTAAACCTCAGGGTTACGCGCGACTAGGAAACCTTTTCAACGAGATGTGGGCAAAATCACTTAAGTATAAACAAGCGATTAAAGGATTTACGAATTACAAAGAGATTTGGGGGATATTTGATGCGATGCTTCTGTCAAATATAGTGCACTGCGAGCATTCACCCGCCTCTGTGAGTATTGTTCGACTTGAAATGAAAGAGATATCAGTTTCCAATAAGATAAGGGGGAGTAGGAGACGTTTATATTGAGGTTGGGTGGTATACAATTTAATCGACAGAGATTGTCAGTTTAGTGGTATCCAGTGGGCAATTTCGTTGGAAAATCACAAAGAAGATAAAACGCTTATGAATCTTAATTGATTGTAATCTAGAATGAAATGGGCCTGATAGTTTCATATTAAATGAAGTCTAGTTAGAGATTTCTGTGGAATTAACAACGAAGATAAACATTTAAGAGTTGCAATTGATTTTTAGGTCTACAGTACAAGAATCATGGTCTGAAAGAGTATTCGAGTATGGTTCGTGGTTTTAGAAATGGACATTTCAATTGAAAGACGGGGCTGAAGAGTTTTATTACTTCCTTTCCTGTCAATTTAAAGTCGTTTATGTGTCTACTTTTTTTCTTCAAAAGAAGTTATTCAATCGATATGATAAAAATTAATTTTAGAGTAAAAACTAATTGTAGAGTAAAAACTAATGGACATAATCATGTCGCTTAAAAGTTTTTAGAAATTTCCCGAAAAGAACTAGTGATTGGAGTGATTGGAGACATAAATATCGATTGTTAAATGTATACAGAGGAGTATTCTGATTATATAAGCCATGTATGTTTATATTAATTTATTTATTCATTTATTAATGCATTTATTAATGTATTTATCTACTTATTTACATATAGTAATAATACTAATAATAACAAAAATGATTCTGATTAGGCCTACAAAAAAGGTGTTGTATATGCCCTTTAGGTGCCAAAACATCGAGTGTAGATCGAGACAAGCAAAAAAACCAACAAATAAAATCATCGAACCGGTTCAAGCCCAAGAAAGTTCTTCAAACCAGATTCAAGAAAAGATAAGAGCCAAATAAATTCGATCTTGTTTTTCATTATCATAATTATAAGGCAAATTACATGAAATAAATAACACTGGGCCGGTCTAAACAACTAAGCAAAAAGGAAATAAAGAAAGATAAAAGAGAAGAAAAGAAAAGTTATTCTTTTGATTCAAAGTGGAGAGAGGGGTCATGATTGTGAATGGTTTGTTTTTATCAAAAGTGGAAAAAGAAGAAGGCACGTCTCATATTGTGTGAATAATTGTGAAATTTGTATACAAAATAGATGCCGTGAACCATGCATATCAAAATTATACCTTCTCTCCCAGTCAAAACATTAACGATTTTCTCACTACCACCCAACCGGCCAACTATGATCATGACGATTTTGGATCACTATATTTCTTGCGACATTCCTTCACCCTTCTCCGGCTCCCCAAAACAGGAACTTTTATCGTATTTTAACTCTATCAGTCCATAAGGAGACACATCTCTCAGTAGTACCATCAATTTCCTCGAGCCCAAACTATTTCCAATCCATTATCGGCATTGCTGCATCTGCTACCACGCGAGTCCGTCTACACGCTTGTCGCCCTAAACCATATATCATATTTTGACACTCAAAATATCTGTTTAAACGGGGCATTCCCGTACTCGGTGGAGCCCAAAACGGCCACCAATCTCCATCGCGACCGAAGTTGTTTTGACACTTTAAAGGGTGATGGGACTGGTCTGGCTCTCCTTGGCTTGGGGTCTTGCCATCGAGACGATGTTCGTCAGCCTTTCATCTGTCTGAGTGGTGTCAAACAACTATAGACACACGACATGATGATAAATTAGAATGAGAAAGAGAGAGAGAGAGAAAGTGAGGGAGGGAGGGAGAAAGAGAAAGAGAAAGAGAGAGAGAGAGAGAGAGAGAGAGAGAGGGACGCGACTTTTATTGAAGAACGGGAGACGTCGTCAATCATTGAAGAAAAGAGAGATCATTTGTAGCGCCTCTCCTCAGTCTCGCCTCTACGACGTGCCGAGTCTTTCGGCAAGTGTTGTCCCCGCTTTGTCCGAGAAAAATAGAGATTTTGGTGCCTCATTATCTCGTTAAACACTCGAGTTAAATCTGTGTATGCAATCACAAGAGCGATTTACACTCCTCGGTCAATGGAAAGCATCAGTTACAAACATGCCATTCACGAGAAAGTCAGTGTACACAACATGGCGCTTAACAAAAGCGCGCCAACACTTTCTGTTGGTAAGTGGCGTGTCGTCTGTTGTTTAAGACGCCGCAGAGCACAATTGCGACAATGGCGCTAATTCTTGACGGGGAGAAAGGAGTCGCCATTTCTTGTCATCCCCAACAAGTGGGCGATTATTCGACTATACTTACAATCAAAAGAAGGCATGGATCATCATCATGGGACTTAGCATCCCCGAACAATGGAAGAGAGGGAGAAAGAATCTTGACTGGCAGGTTTCTCAGGGTGGTCTTTGCAATTTTAGTGGGAAGGAGTTGTAAGGGAGCTAGACAACGAGGTGTCCTAGGGTGTTGGCTGTGTCGTTTGGTGCCCAGAAGTGGATGGTGAAGTGTCAGGGAGCGACGCGATGGGGTTAGGGAGACGCCACGGGGATGTGCACTCAAAAGAAAGATACTTGGTGGAAACAAGAGTTCGCCCAGCTAGGGGGGTATTAAGATGTTTGCATTTTGGCTTTCACATACCAACATTTCGCTCCTCAATAATGATGACTGAAGAAAAAGCGCTGTTTAAATCTAACTGTAATGATGTGTCTGTTCTACGGAATACCATCGTATTGTCCTTAATATTTGTTTTGTACTTTTCTACATTTCACAGATGGACAACGACCCTTATTGTCAATGAACAAAGGCTAAAAGTTCAGTTGGCTAATATTTAAACAAAAATAAGCTAAAACTGGGGTAGAATTATTCACAAACATAATCAGATGAAGGAGACCGACTAGAAAAGAGTTTCCTTGGAAGAAAAAGTATTTTCATATTTCAAATACTGAAACGAACGCAGTTTGTGAAAACATGTGCTGTAATCAGCACCACTGAATCAATAGATAAATAAAAAGGTCTATGACAAGAAGCATCACTTATTTTCTTCATCTTTCATACTTTCACAAACCATAACTAATGCGAAAGTTACATGATTTTATGAAAGTCCCTCACACAGTAGATATCTACTTACCTAACTATCTAATTAATTTACTTACTAACTAACTTAGTAGAACAATAAATAAAAGTTAGCTAGATGTCTGACAAAATTAGCATATAATGTTATATTCCTTACATATGTAACAGGTATTTGTCAATTCGGAGGTCGTACCTACAGACTATGTGAGCCATGACACACGAACCTCATACCAAAGAGATACTACAACCAACGGATCAAGTTCGCTATACAACCTGTACCTTCGCAATTAAACAAAAATACAGATAAATGAATAAATAAATATAGCGATAAGTAAATAAATAATATTATTTTCTTGGCAGGTATTTGTCCATTCGGAGGGCGTACCTACAGACTGGGTGAATCATGGCACCCCTATCTGGTACCGACTGGTCTCGATCCTTGTACAACATGCACCTGTATCGAGGATGATCATGTGACCTGTACACGGGAGGAGTGCCCCAGACCAACCTGCTCCTCACCCAGGAGGATACCGGGGCAATGCTGTTTAGTGTGCCCAGGTAATGTGCTTTTTGGTTACTATACAATCTTTTTATCATTTATATAAAATCTAAGGCTTTCTAGATAATTAAATCGCAGAATGTGGAGCAACAGGAGATGAAATGTTGAAACGGATGGCTCAAGACCGAGGTACGTGGAAACACACTTAATGTAGAAGTCTGATTGGGTCACTGAACCTGTCATAAACTGACAGATCACTATTGATGATCAAATCTAATGAATACATAAATAAAATGTAAATCCAACGCTGCACGATCGCAAGTCATTTTCTTATACCCTTCTTTGTCAGCCGAAACCAATCCATGTATCTCATGGGGCATCACAGGTGAATCTAGGAAGATTGGTGGTGTTAAAACAGGTGTTCTGCTCAGACATAATCAATTGGGGGATTTATTAAAAAAATCCGTAACATAGAATGATGAAGCTGTATTTTCTATCTCCACTTAAGATTTGTTCACCACCCCCACCTCACAGATAACATGTTTACTGAGGAACCTAGTAGTAACATGACATGAACCAATTTAAATGCTAACTTTATTTGAGGAGCTCGTGCCTTTGAATGCTTTTTAAACAGATATATGGCGCCATTTACAAATGCTGTGAATCATCATCATCTTCATCATGCTGGATGAGTTAAATAGATGATTATAAAGGAAATTCAAATGAACTTTAAATAAATAAATGAATTGGACTCAAATTAAATGTTTGCATTTATGTCCACTCCGCCTCCTCCTCCCTTCCTCTCCTCCTTCCCGTCTATCATTATAGATGGTGATATGGTTACAGAGGCACCCCTCGTCGCCCCTGTGGTGGAGGAACCAAGTTACCCTGGGTGCGAGTACAAGGGAAAGGCTCTTCATCATGGAGATCTGTTTAGCGTGGATGATATCTTCACCTCGAGGAGAGAGGACCAATGTGCGCAGTGTGGATGCACGGTACGTTACGTTTTGTCACTGATAATAATAATGATGATAATAATGATGATAATAATAATGAAAATGAAAATAAAAACAATAATGATAATAATAATAATGAAAATGAAAAAAATAATAATAATGTTCTTTTATAGCGCATTTCAAGACCGTAGGCCCTTTCAACGCCTTTTACAATTTATAATCAGTAAAAACGCTATCAAAAGGATAAGTAAGTAGTGCGACATTATCATAAAGCAATTGTTTTAGCCTTTAAAATTATAAATGTATAGGGTTAGGGTTAAGTTTGCTACTGGGTTTTAGGTAATTTTTAGGTTTAGAGTTGGATTAGATATGGTGTTGAGTTCGGGGTTAAAGTTAAGAATTCAATTAGTGTAGAACTTTTTGCAGAGCAATTATCGTAGTAAAAAGTGCTGTACAACTCATTTACTAAAATGGTTAGACCAGACAGGGGCGTCGCCAAGATGGTGGGTGGAAGTGTGATACGGGTAAATGAAAGGTTGATGATTTTATTTTCTTGTAAAAAGCTCTATTCCTACCAACTTTTCTGCAATTTCCTTCCAAGTAATTAATGTTCAGATATATTCGCGTGAACTTCACGATTTGATTATGAACATACCCTTTTGCTGATGCACTCTATGTTCGATGGTTTATAGCATAGGTATGGCACTCAAAGTTGTTAAAATAACTTAAACAACATTCACAATCTATTAACGTTATATGCTAAGATGTAATCGTACGTGTTGCATGATTAATCAAATAGTTTTAAATCATTCTCATTTTCAGCTTGGGAGAATTTACTGCGCATTGAAGACGTGTCTACCGCTATCGTGCCCAGAGATTGAGCAGCTTATCTTTCCTGATTCATGTTGCCCAGTATGTGTATATGAAGGTAAATAGAGATACATACAACTATTATCATATCTCTTCATTATCATCACAATCACCTATAACAATCACTACGCCATTACCACCGTCATCAGTTACCATAAACACCAACAACACCATCATACAACCACCATGCACTGTCACCAGTGGCGTACCTGGGGTACTCCGTCAGGGGGGGGGGGGGGGGGGGGCAAGCGACCGAAACAAACAAAAAAGGCGATGCTAATTTTCACTTCTGGCGAGCGAGCGAGCAAAAAAAAATCTTTAAGTAACGTTTGGTATATAAACTGCTATTGTTGCAAGTTGGGGGTGGGAACATTCACTTGTTAGCGACGTTAATTTCATTTTTTTGCAAACGAGCGTAGCGAGCAAGAAAAAAATCACTTCTTTTTTAATAATTGCCACTTAAACTTGGTTCAATTGTCCCATGCAGGGCGCGGGAACAATATTGTGTTTAGGATGATTTTATACCCATCTTAGCTAGCGAACGAAAATACATCTTTCTCTCAATGAATTGCTATATAAAATTTGTTTCATTGTTGCAGGTCGGGGGCGGGCACAATCGTGTTTAAGGCAATGCCAATCCCATTTTGGCGGGCAGGCAACCCCCTACATTTCTCTTTTTAATGATATTGTAGCAGGTTAGTGGTGGGCACATAATTCCACGAGCTAGCGAGCGAAAAAAATCACTTCTCTTTTATAGGGAAAATATGGTACATAAAACTTGGGTTCATTGTTCCATGTCAGGGACGTGATTATTAAAAGCGGTGTTATTTCTATTTTGGCGAGCGAGCGTAGCGAGCGAGCAAAAAAAATCCCTTCTCTTTTATAGGGAAAATATGGTACATAAAACTTGGGTTCATTGTTCCATGTCAGGGACGTGATTATTAAAAGCTGTGTTATTTCTATTTTGGCGAGCGAGCGTAGCGAGCGAGCAAAAAAAATCACTTCTCTTTTATAGGGAAAATATGGTACATAAAACTTGGGTTCATTGTTCCATGTCAGGGACGTGATTATTAAAAGCGGTGTTATCTCTATTTTGGCGAGCGAGCAAAAAAAATCACTTCTTTTTTTTAGGGAAAATATGGTACATAAAACTTGGGTTCATTGTTCCATGTCAGGGACGTGATTATTAAAAGCGGTGATCTCTATTTTGGCGAGCGAGCGTAGCGAGCGAGCAAAAAAAATCACTTCTTTTTTTAGGGAAAATATGGTACATAAAACTTAGGTTCATTGTTCCATGTCAGGGACGTGATTATTAAAAGCGGTGTTATTTCTATTTTGGCGAGCGAGCGTAGAGAGCGAGCAAAATTTTTGTAATGATAATTGGTTCATAAATTTCTGATTTTTTTGTTGCAGGTCAGGGCTTACACAATCATGTCTAAGGTGATGTTAATTCCGTTTTGGCGAGCACGAGCACACCAAAACTTCTTTGAAAAACGTTTGGTGCATAATTATTAATTGGTTGTTGCAGGTTGGGGCGGGCACGTTAGCGGTGTCAATTCCATTTTGGCGAGCGAGCATAGCGAGCAAGCAAAACAAATAAATTCTCTTTTAATAGAAATTAATAAATAAACTTGTTTTTATTGATGCATGTCAGGATGGACGCCGCAATCGCGTTTTACGCGATTCAATTCCTTTTTGGCGAGAGGGCGAAAAAACTCTTCCATTATTAATGATATTGTTGCAGGTCAAGGGTGGGCACAATTGTTTCCAAAGCAATGTCTATTTATTTTATTCGCAAGCGAGTGTAGCGAGCGAGAAAAATGAATTAGTCTCTATTAGTAACATTTGGTACATACATTGTGTGTGATTGTTGCCATGGTTGCAGGTCGGGGCCCGTCGGGGCAGGCACAATTGTATTCTAGGCAATGCTAATCCTTTTCTTTTTTCAGGGGGACGAGCAAGTGAAAACATTTAATACAAAATAGGCTAGCAAGCAGTTCGCGCCAGCGAAGGGTTTCGAATTTGTTATATCACTTATATTTTCCTATTTTCATTTGTCTTAATTTTTCAGGGCCGTATGCGTAATATTTTTCTGGTGGGGGAGGGGAAAAGATGCGTTAAAAGTTTTCGAAGAATCTCAAAAGCAAAAGGAGTGAAGGGAGTTCGAGCGACCGAACTGGTCATGAGGGTACTTTTGCATTTTCAAAAGTAGAATTGAAGGATTTGGTATAGGCCTACACTACATTTTCAGGAAAAAACTGTACGTTTTCGAAATATCTGGGGTCAACTGCCCCTCCCCCCCCCCTGGTGCGTACGGCCATGTTTTTTTTTTTTTTAATTTCCCCATTTTTTTTCCTTTCCTTTTCTTTTCCCTTTTTCTTCCTTTTCTCTTCTTTTTCCTTTTTTCTTTCCTTTTCCTTTTTTTCTTTTTTCTCTTTCTTTCCTTTTTTTCTTCCCTTTTCCTTTTTTCTTTTTCTTTCCTATCTTTTCTTTTTTTTCCCCTTTTTCTTTTTTTCCCCTGGAGCCCGTCAGGGGGGGCACTCTGCCCCCCCCTGCCCCCCCCCATAGGTACGCCAGTGACTGTCACCACTTATCACATCCGCCACCACTACCATTATTGCCATTTCCATCATCATAATCACCATCATCATCATCATCATCATCATCCTCCCCATCACAACTACACCACCACTACCACAACCATTACCACCATACCATCACCATCATCATCTCTTTTATCTACCACCACCATAACCACAACCATCATCACCCAATCAATCATCATTATCATCATCGTTACCATCAATATTGTCATCACCATAATGTTCACATAAGCCAATATCCGTATTTGAAATTCGTTGTTGAAATTTTATTTTAACTCTTTGTCAAAGAAATAATTGAGTTTCATTTTTTCGGCGAACTGTTATTGAAACAAGGTTTCTATCGATATGTAATAGAACTATTTATGTGCCGAATTTCAGAAAGGTGCCATTACAGACAGTAGTCGGATAATTAAAAGGAAATAACGAAATGTTGAATAAAGACGTCCATTGCCTTATGATCTGTAAATAAATCGTAGTAATACAATTTCATCTCTTTCCTGCTTAGATGGAACAACGCAAACCCAAGAGATCTTAGAACCTGACCCGGAATCAAATGGTCTTCACCATGCGATCAACCCCAACTTCCTCCTGCAGACCAACAACGTTCCTCTCATCAATAACTTCCCATCAATCCCTATCACTGGTCTTGATATAACGAGTGGTAACCCAGAGGCCTCCACCAGCCAACAAGGTAGGTCTTTATTTTATGATATTTCATTTATTTTCAGATTCATTTATTTATGGATGGACTCTTCAGTTATCGCATTGTTATCATTTTAATTTCCTGGGTACGTAATCGGCAGAAGATACAAACGACATATGAAATGATAATCAGTCAAAGTAATTTTTTAATGAAAACTGTTAAATACAATCATGTAGATGTAAACATTCATTTTGGTTGTTATAATTATAGACAAATGAAAGTGTATCCTTCCTTTCTCCCTCTTCTTGATTCATTTCCTACATTTGCGAGAGACCTGCAACCTTACTCTTAATAGGTAGCAAAGTACTTCAAGAAAAGTTCCTCTTTTAGTGACGTGTTTTCATAACGTGGTTCAACATGATCAAGGATAAATTGGAAAGCAATTTAATGAAGCAGATGCTGTATAAAAATGAAAAGGAGTTAAATTAAAGGAGTTAAATCGCCCTCCCACGAGTGGGTTGAGTTTTGCTCATATGATACATTTTTCCACACACACGGTGAGTTTGTTAGCTCACCCGGTGTGATGGGGATGTGCGCATCTTTGGGTATACTTGCTGTAGTCATCCATGCTGTGGTCGATGCATCGTTGGGTAGTTGTTCTCTGAGAGTATTTTGTAAATCGTTTTATATATTCCATATTTGTTGTTGTATTAAAAAATCAGTTATCTTTGTCACATCATATGAGGGGGCCTTAACTTAACAAGCTGTGCTTCAACCAAGGTCTCCTCGTCTTTCCTTATTCTACATTGTACTGTTATGATTATACCTATACTGTTATTTTTTTTTTCTTCATATTTTTCCCTCCACAGGGATTTTATTGATTTTCATTTGAAACACATACAAAAATATATATTCAAGGTAATTTACATAACATAAATAAAATAAAATTGGCTTTTCAAGATACAAGTATTGATGAACTGTTGAGTTAACACAAAATAACAAATCAATAATTCATTTCTAACACTCATGGAAAGAAAAACAAATACAGAAAAAATATAATTTTAAGTAAACAAATTCCTGAATTGAAACCATTTTCTTGTGAATTTATTATTTCTACAATTCGAATTTGCAATATACTTTTCGTTTTTGAAGTAATTTATAATCGAAACTCAAATATTATCAAAGTCGGGCAATTGTTTCTTTATTTTGCAAATATACACCATCTGTCGCACCACAATCAGTATACAATTCAATGCATAATTATTTGAACCTTTTAAACCAAATAATTTATCTTGTAATGAAAATGTTATTTTATTTCCGGTTCCAGTATTAATCCAGTGTTTTAACCTACCCCAAATATTTTTAACATGCGTACAATCACATAGCAGATGTATAACTGTTTCAATCTGTTCATTACAAAATGTACATTCTTTTCTTGGGACTAAATTCATTTTAAACAGTAGATCGTTCGTATATAATATGCGTTGCAACTGTTATACTGTGTTGTACTGTTATGATTATATTTTATCACATGTGTTTTCTGGAAGACAAATAAACTTGATACTTGATACTTGATACTTGAAATTAAAAGCAGTCGCATTAGTAATATTTTCAGATAACAGTGCCCAGCAATAGGATTATCGTTAAGTGTATACTTGTATAATTATAATTCGTCATGTCCTTGTTCCTACAGCAGAATTTGAAAGTAGACAGCTGCAACTGTCTGACTATTATGGTTAAAACTCAGGCAATAAAAAGTGGCTGCATACTATAACTGAACGCGAAACTTTACACATTCACTTCACAAAACGAAAATCAAACTGAAAAAGAATCTTACATATGCCATGTGGATTCGTTTGTAGTCAAAAACGCTGTATCCATAGCAACGCCGGAAAATGTAAAATCCCATCACTCGTCGTATGCAGAGAAAATGATGATCCCTGTTTCGATCCTTTCCTCAACGTTTCCGCTTTGCGCTCACAGTGGTATTTCAGGGAGGGTTGGTGTTAGGGTGTAGAGGAGAGGGGTGACACCCCTTGAACATGCTTCAGAAAGTCAGTTAAAACATTCTGTGTTCTCGTAACTATGTCAAAAACTTGTGAAATATTACAATTGTGTAGTTATTGGCAGGTTTAGCTTTAATTTCGTCACCCTCGTTTCGGCGAAGCATGCTTGAGCTTATAGCATATCATCTAACAACATCCAAAAGTGCGCTTTAAACTTTGAAATATCTATAGTTCTGTGTTTGAAAGAGGATTAGGGGTATCGCCTGATTTTTGCATCTGATAATATACCCTAATATTAGTAGTCACGAAGTCATGAGCGTATAGTATTTATAAACTACAGGGCAAAATTTTCTCTAGATTTGGGAGGGGGCGGTCGATATACGCAGTCCCGTTTGCCGTAAATCAACTTTAAGTTTGATAGATTTTTATTCAGGGTTTAATTTGAACTGTGCGGGGTTTATACCTGCACTACATATTGAACTGCATACGCCTCTGGAGTCACATGTACCAACGGACAGCAACAAAGGAATATCGGGGACATTCTTCTAGCATTAAGCGATCTTGAAAAGTTTTAGAAATGATCTTGAGTAAATAGTGGTAATGTGGTGATAGCAATTTCCTGGATTCTCTTCCCCATTAAACTCACACGTGGCTTCAATTTTAGACTAGGAATATCCCCATTCTGCCGGTCTTTCTTTCACTTTGGAGCTATTTGCCTTGGAAAAATCTTGAAAAATGAAAGTAAAAAGACGATAATTAAGCTGAAAAAGAGTCGAGATAAAAAGTTTAGATAACGAGTTAAACTTAAAACTTGAAAGAAGAAACTCGAATTGCACATTTTAATTAGCTCTTCACTCATGGGATATGCCACGCCTCTTCCCTCGGAAAGGCTTCTTCAAACGCTTTTCTGTTCTTTAAGATGACCATGATAGGAGAGGCTGAAATACGTTTTATTTTCTCAGGGATTGGGTATCTTTGCCTCACATTCTAAACAAAATCCTGGATTTAGCTTATGCTGCAATCATAATCATAAACCTTTAAGTCAGTCAGGAATCACATGACTTTTACAAGCCGATCGCCTGTCTGATTATCAAGATATTTAAGATTGGAATTCGAAATTCCAAAAACCGTTTTCCCAACGGTTTTTTATAACACTACAGTCTATTGGGGTAAATGAATATAGTAAAACCGGTCACTCAAAGATTATTGCTTTTTTGAGGCACTTCATGATCATTTTGAAGCGCAATTTGTGTAGGGCTTTAATATTACACCATATCACAGACATTGATAACACGTAGGGCCATGCATCTCAGATTGTACAACTGAAAACATTAAATTCCTTAAAGGTAATTGTTAGACTGGATCTAGCGACTGCCTGCATGCGGTTAGATAGTCACCGGAGGTGCCCGAACCTCTAGGAATCCTTTCTGTCAAGAAACCGTCGGAAATCTCAGATTTTCATGAGTTCTGAGAAAACTGGAAGACCTTGAATGAGAGTTCATGAGAGTCATGCCCATGAAAGATCTGTCCTCTTTATCATTTTCGTCTTGCGACATCACACACAATTTCTTTCTGTTGTTCGAACACGAATGGGTGATTTTAGATGCGCCGAATTGAAATACATTTTTTTCTTCATATTTTTCCCTCCACAGGGATTTTATTGATTTTCATTTGAAACAAATAAACAAATATATATTCAAGGTAATTTACATTTATAACATAAATAAAATTGGCTTTTCAAGATACAAGTATTGTTGAACTGTTGAGATAAAAATTGAAATTGAAATGAAATACATGATTACAGTTCTAAAGAGCTCATGAAATATTACAAAGAAACGGCCAAATAATACTTTGATGATTGGCGTAGAGTGGGTCTGGTAGAGTAGGACTGGTAGAGTAGGACTGGTGTCCTCATGGTCATGGGGAGGGGGGGGGGGGCATCGCTTCTTCTCCTTACATTGCCTGCCTAATTTCATTTCTTTTCTCTCTCTCTCTCTCTCTCTCTGCCTGTCTATCTCCCTCTCTTTTTTGCCATTCGAAATTATGCCTCTGAAAAAAAAGAACTACTATGGCGTAGATTTGAGCAAAAAATTACTTTTCAATGGACGATATAATTATCTACATTGGAATTTGAAGGGTAACTTGAGTAAGAGAAATCATACATCATAATAATAAAATGTTTTTCTTTTATCTTTCTATCTTCTTTCAGTTTGTGAATCGAACGGGAAGACTTATCAAAACGGCCAGACGTGGCATCCTATACTATTTCCCTTTGGTCGAGTTGATTGCATCTTATGCCGCTGTCAAGTGAGTAATATTAAAACTTTTTGTTTTGTTAATTGTGTTATTATTAAGTAGGCTACTATGATCGTGATGACGTGCTCAAGCCTCTCGTTTTCGTTTTTAATGGTCCTTCACGATTTTAGTTCCTGAAAATGATATCATTAATGGTTGGAAATTTGAACTGAATAATCATCTCTAAATATTAACCGGGCCTTCCTTTTATTGTTTAACGTCGTATTTCTCTTTGGAGACCAAGGATATAGGAATATCATTTAGTTCATATTTGACTGCTCGGTGGTAGTTGATTTGATATTAGATCTTTCAGTGTCTATAGTTTATTAAACCATTTCAAATATTACGATTTATGATCGCTGTAATAACTGATTATTCTTTGATTTCATTGCAGCTTTTCCACAATCTCTGTTGTTATCAGTTTGATAATTTTGTTTTAAAGCCCCACGGTCGTACTTGTAGCTACTTGCTCCCTCTATATAGAAAACTTCCCCAATCGGTGCCTGTTGGTCCCCCATGATCCTCTTTTTCTTATGTTAGTTGAGAGCTGAGTTAATGAGATAGCCACCTGTCAGTGACCTCGCTGTGTGGTCTAATCCCTTCTGGCCCAGTAGTATTGACAGTCTTTAAATATTACTTTTAATAAGTTACATATTTGTTTATTTGCTGTGTTATTCAGGAAGGACAAACAAGTTGTAGCCGAATGGCATGCCCATCAGATGATGAGCTACCATGCAGAAACCCCCAATACGTCTCAAAGCAATGCTGTAAAGTTTGCCCAGGTAAGAACTATAATCCACGACGACTTAACAAATGTATAATCTCACATGGTGCACCCGCAAGCCTACTGTAAATCTCAGATGTATTTTGTGATTTCCTTTTATCACGAAAATTAATAAGTTCCTAGATGTGTTTTGCATTAACGACAATAATATTTTCTTTGTTTATGGAAAGCATACATGGAATATTTCAAATACTTTCCTCGCTCAGGCATATGGATTTACTTCCCATCCTTCCGTCACATAAATTGCTCCACTGTATTTACCAAATGCCATGTATAAGGGAATGATTCAACCTATAAACAGATTTTTCTTCACTTTTGCTTAGATCTGAACAAGTTATTATTATTAATGACTATTAATAATGATTATTATCGTCAATAGAAGTCTTTTTATTGACACATTTTGCCAAAATGGAGGAGACGCCAAACAAAATAAATTGTGACATATATAAAGTTCCATGAATATTTCTACTGGATAGCTTTCTTAAAGTGAGGTCAGCTTTCCAGCCCATAGAGTGCGATAACCCACTTTTAAAGTAGCTCGTAAAATAAAAACATACATTTTACGAAAAATTATGAGGTTTCCTCTGACAAATTTTCATTTCATTCCACAGATACGTCACAGGTGGAGCCGACGCCCCTCCCACCACTGTGCTTGAGGGGTAGAGAGACCATCCTCCTCTACCGATACCAACCAGAGCTGGTCCCGGGTAACGACCACACCCAAACATTCACGTACGCCCTGGAGAACGTAGTTACCAGTCAGGTGGAAATTAGACAATGGACGTTTAGTGAAGGTACGTTTTGTTCTTTAGATAGATTTATCTCGAAGATAAAAGATTGCATTCATTGTGGGAAAACTGCCTTTTTTTATTTCCTTTACCTCTCCCCTAAACAAATTTACTCCGCGTTTAAACGCAATTCATGTTCATCTTATCACAAACAATATGTCATGGCTTTAATTAAGAAAGCTGTACAAAAAAAAGGTGCTGTAATCAGTGAAAGATTTTTTCGCCCACATTCAGTATATATTATCTAACAAAGACTGGACATGTGAATCAGAAGAAAACATCTTGTTAAAAAAGTTTTATTTTCAAAGATGGATTTGAACTCGACAAGAAAATCGATATAGTCATAATATTGCGATTGTTCAAGTCAAGAATCGACCATTCTTCGTCATCAATAACATTTTGTGCTCCTTCACACAAACTATTGAAACCGAATGTTACCAACTAGTCTGACGATAATCCAAATTGTTGCTTTATAAAGAAAAAATGTTAATAGATCTTTCCAATGATTGTTTTCTTTTCTCGTCCAACTTTTAGGTCAAATCAGCAATTTTATGATAGAAGAAGTTTCTTCAGAAAGATTCCAGAGGGCGCATGCCGAAAATAGAGAAGGGCGATTTCAACTCCACGGAGCAACCACATTACGTAAGTTATAGACAAATTTATAAACCAGACTCCTATGATAGGGGTACTACGATACGCTTGCAAACTGACAAAAAAATGTATTTGTACTTTCTTAAAATAATAACATGTTACAGCACGTGTACCTTGCTATAATGGTATTTCATTTACTACTGAAATAAAATTATCAGTAAACATTTTTTTGTTTTCTTATTTTTTTCTTTCTCATGGATTTATATAAAGTTTGGCAAAGCATACATGTATCCAAAAATCGATAAACAGTGGGCAGTGATTCTATTTAAAAATTTGATGCATATTTTTGAGCCAGATAATATTACAACAATAAATCCAATTTATATATATATATATATATATTTTTTCTAATAAAAAGTTTTGATACTCCAGAAAGTGTAGTAGGATTTATGAGGAAGTCAGACAACGGCATTATATTTATAATTACAGCTTCTTCAGCATTAGGTGCATTTTAACTATACAAATATGATAGATGATAATCATTTTTATCGTTAGTATAGAATTAGATTTTTTTAAAGCGTTGAGTTTCTTTTACTTCTGAATTTCCCATCGATCAGCAACATTTCTGCGTACTAGTAACTAGTAATCATTCCATGTATTTCTTAACAGTTCTAGTAATATCATTTCAAACCCTTTTTTTATAAATTTTACAGGAAAAGTTCAGAAATTAAGAAAGAAAGAAGCAAGATTGGAGAGGCGCTGCGCAGTCCGATGTGTGAAACAGGCCCTCAAGTTACCCCGAAGTCTTTCAGCTCGAGGGGTTGAAAGGTCACACGACTGTGACGTCAGAACAAGATGGCAAACGAGACCGAGGAGTGAGGAGCAAAGTTTGCGATAACGCGCATAAATTTCGTTTATTTTGATAACTTTCATGTTTGTGAATGTCTTGTATTTTTGTATAATGCTATCTATTTGTATCAAAGAATGTTTTATATATCGGTATCAAAGTTGAATTTTAAAAAATGCTGTTTTATATCATGAAAATACTGAACTTTGATGGAAAAATAAAAGCATTACTTTCATAGATTTATTTATATGAGTTAGATAAAGAGAGATTTTTCAAAGAAGTCGGAAAATTAACATGGCAAACATTTCTTACTTCGTGACCAATCTGTGTTCAATAGGAAGTGAAAAGCCAATCGGAATCAAGCTATTGATTGCAGATGTTCGAAAACGAAATCTGATTGGTTGATACAATTGATCGCACGCAACTTCGCTAAATCTATGCCGCGAGCAAAGTCCTGAGGATTTTCCGCTCTCAAACATATAGGGTCAAAATTATCGAAAATTGTGCCTTACTGGGAGATATTTTCTTAAATTAAGATATATTTTCGTGAAAATAGAAAGTTAATTTGCCAAGAGAGGGCTTTTACGTCGGCTGCTGGCAAGAAGTCCGAAAGAGCTATGTATTGTCGCTGGCTGTAACGACCTCTTTGGGGGGGGGGGGGGGGTAGCCGGTCCCATAACATTCTATCAAGATTGACGCAAATCTATTGCACTATCCGAGTAGATAAGGGACAGGGTCATGAAAATCACGAGAGAAATGTATGTTTTTTGAAAGGTGTATAAGAGCTATATCCCTCTTACCTACAATTTCATATGAGACAGATGTTAAGGTGTTACATGTATACTTTCATCTGTATATGCCCAGTAGTTAAACCCGATTTAATACAGGAGTTTAAAAACACGACCCTGCCAACTATCAATATATATTTATTGAAACAAAAGAACTGGATGGTGTAATTTCGTTCAGACTCACACCAAGACAGTGTGCAGTTTCTGTTGGGTGTGCCCACATTGGTGATATAAATATATCCCTCATTTTTAAGGTATAATAGGAAATGTTTATATGTATTGTATTTCTTTTGAGATACAAAGAGATAGATTTAGTTCCCACGATTTCTGTACGCTATATATAAGAACAGTTATGATATACAATTTAGATAATGTATGCCAAAGATTTATATCCTTCATCTAATTTTTGATTCTATGATTTTTAAGGTTTAGCACATGGATATCGACTTAACAGTATTGTGCACCTGTGCCTATAACACTGTAGTATGGATAGACCTTAATAATTGATGCAACTACTTAACCATTTCTCAAGTGCACTTATCTTATCATATTTAAACGCCAGTTGTTGCTAGGCTGGAGCCACTTTATCGATAATTTTCGAACATTGGGGTTATTTCGGTGAAACCCGCATGTAAATCATTTATATTGCAAGTGTACAACAGTGACATTGATAATCTCGCTATCCACTAATCAGCACACATTTAAACTTAAAGGGAAATCCAACCTTGATAGCACGAGAAGCGGAAAGGTCAATTTCACATTTAAAATCAGTCCTAAATGGATTATGAATTAATTGTTTTAGTTTCTGTCAGTAATTCTGCTATCAAAGGGAAAAACGACCTTGGTAGCAAACTACTCCGGAGCACAGTATAACATGTGGTATTATCAACGAAATGACAGCATACAATGCGTATAGTTTATGAACACGGGCATTTATTCAACGATGAAACTAACTATGTCTCTAATAATTTCATACATAAAAAATCTTTGTATATGCCTCTATAATAAGTTTTTCCATATTGTATTATTTAATGATTTATGAAGTATGATTCTGCCAACCCTACTGCCAAGTTTGTATTCAAGAAACGATTGATGTACTAATAATGATGTATAAAGACGACTAGTCAAACTAGATATTGATTATGTTGACGTGAATATTATTCCTATATTTTAGAGTGTAATTAATCTCATACCCGTATCGGATGACGCGGGTTAATGTGAAGTAAATTATTATAGAAATATTACTTTGCTTCGTTATATGCCTTACTGAATTTGATACTGTAAATAAAATGTAAATAATGTATATATCAAGTCAAGTGAATATTGTATTGATGGGATTGTTTTATTTATTTGCATCACTGAGATATTACAATAAGATATTGAGGTAGTGTCGATATATAGGGGGAGGTGATGCGAAGAGAAAGAGAGTAAAGGGGTGAAAATGGACTGAAAGGGGTGACGAGAAAGCCGAATGAGAAGGGAGGTGAAGAGAAAGAAGGAAGAAGAGGACAAGGAAAAGATTATGATATAGAAAGGACGAATAAATTGAGAAAACAGAGGGAAAGATAAAGAATGTGGTGTGAAAAGGGAGAGAGGGGCAAAGAAAAGAAGACATGAAGAACATGGAGAGAGAAGGAGAAACGAAAAGTGGAGTGAAAAGAGAGCAGACGAGATGGAGAGCCCGGCGAAGAGAAAGAGGGAGAGAGGATTGGGAAAAGAATAATTGGGGGCAAAGAGGAATATAGGGCGGATGCGAATAGACAATTGTTTTAAGAGATTAAAAGTGTGTCTCCATCTGTTGATTTATTAATACCAAAATCTCAATTATATTTCAATTTCTTTTCCCCCTCCTCCTCCTTCTTTTTCTTCTTCTTCTTAATCTAGTTTTTTGCTTTTGTTCTTGTTCACCTTATATCATCCATGAACTCAGTTCCTTAAAGGGGTATCTCGCTGAGGGGTGAATGCTTGCAAGTTGCAAACGTAGCGAATTTGGGATTTCGCAAGGGTTCGTAAGAGGGTTGCAGGAAAGTTTGCCAACAGATTTCATTGTCGCGAACAGTTTTTCTTTGCGAGTTTATTTTTCCACAAATATTGCAAGCGTTTGCAAAACAGTCGTAAGCCTTTGCAAACGGTTATAAGACGGTGTCACTAAAGTTCTTTTTGATTCGTCAATGCTAGCGACCCACGTGACCGTATGGCCAACATAAAAGGTCCCAAACATTCACAAAAATAATAGTGGCAAAGGATTGGCAAATAGTTGCTAATCTTCGCGAAAAAAATCGCTTACATTCGCTTACAGTCGTAAATAGTCGCTCACCGCCCTTTGCAAACGCTTTCGCAAACATTCGCTCAAAACAAATGTTGTCGCTAAACATCGCTTAAAGTCGCTAAATGTCGCAGAGGCGAACACTGATTTTCGCCAACATTCGTCAGAAAAGTTGGCGTGTCCAAAGTTCGCAACGTTCGAAGCACTCGCCGCTCAGTGAGATACATGACTTGCATTGAACGGTACAAAGTTAAACGAACTTGCGATGTACGGTACAAAGAACAACGGTGCAAAGTACAAAGGACCCAAATACTGACACACCAAGGGCTGAGCTCTAACGGTATATGCATGCATGTGATGACATCTATTGCAAGGCTTTGTAGCCTACCTGTAAACGGTATACTTTATAAGTTAAGTATATAACTTTATGAAAGATCATCATGAAGACCAGGACAAAACTGCTCACATTCCTAGCGGGAATGGGAATCCTTGTTAGCTATGCCTTCTATAAACCTGTTCCCGATGGTTTTGCAGAACCATGGCAGTACCGTACATCGACTACAATCTCCCAAGCCATTCAGGGCCTCGTGAGTATTTCCAGTGGCCCTGTTTCATCAAACTTGTTATCAATAACAAAATGCTAAATTTGTATGATAAATTTGCTCTCAGTCAACCAAATGCCACAATTTTAGTAGCGTATTAGAGTTATTGTAACTTGTTATTGATAACAAGTTTTATGAAACAGGGCCTAGGTCCAACTCCAACATGTTCAAGGGCCTTTATTTTTTGTATGAACCTCTTGGCGCCGTCTGAAAATGGACACATAGGTCCGTTTCCAGGGACACTCTGTTGTTACCAGTGTATCCTTTACAGGCTGTGAGGTGATGGGGGCCTGGGCTCTATAATGTGAAATAGTTATTTATTGCAATGACCGGGCCAATAATATATATCGATCATCTTTATTCAGTCATACTTTGTTTTCATATTAGTATATAGGGCTCGTTTCTTAGATTGAAAACCACATATAGAATGAGGTGAAGGCCAATCTGCTCAGTGCTTGGCATTCGTGTCTCAGTTGCTTTGTCGTTCCCAGTGCACAGTCAGTATTTCATGGATCCTACGGCTTATTTTCTAACAACAACGCTAGGAACTGACCCTGCAATACCAAAAGTTGTATCTTTTGTTCCCATACTTTGTTTTGTCCTCATTTACGACGGATTCGATTTTTAATTTCATATTTTTCCTACTTTTGTCATCTGTGCGCTCTCGTGAGACCATGTGCTAAGCTCAGCAGTGAAATTCTAAATGGATCTGAGATATCTGTGGAATATCCAGGCCAAGGCTGCTATGTGTGATAGTTGAGATGGCATTTCTAGCCATTTCTTTACGAACCGTAAATACAAACTATTTCTAATGGGACTATTGTATCAATTTCGATGACAATTAAGATTTAATTTCTACACTAAAATGACAAGCTTTAGAAAAGAAAAGAAACAGATCGGACATCGTACACAGAGCAAGGGTAAAAACAACAGGAAACAAGTTGATACGACTCCTCTCACCCCTTACTTTAAGGCCCTTGATATATTGCATTTTATACAACTGATATCATAGGCTGGTGTCTTCATGACCCCAGTGCTCCAATCATAATATCTAGAAAACAAGAAGTTAATAAATGTATTATGTTCACGAAGCGGGTGTCACACTGTCTCTCAGCAAAACGGTACCCAAATATCCGGGTTAGTTGCATTGCAAGCAAAGGAAAACAACATTGAATGAATAAGTCCTGATGTGGTAAAAATATATAACAAGCAGGCTAGCGATTTGTGAGAGATAATTGGGAAAACGAAAGAGGAACGAGATTCTAAGAGTCTAAAGAACTATTTCTGCTGTACACACTTATAATGATGAAGTAACTAATTCACTGCTTTAACACAATCATTTCTATGGCCTGATCCATAGCTGTATCGTCCCTCAGTAATCAAATTGTCATTGAATCATAAGAGTTAAAAAAAAGACATTATTGTCATCTGCAACATTGGCGAAGCGTGGATCGTACTATTTGGGGGGGGGGGGGGGGGGTGGGCTCTGGAGTCATCGGGGCACTAGTCTGTTTTACCAGTTAAATCAGTAAATGCGAAATATCAAAGCCTTAAAGTGAGGGTGCCGGAGAGAGAGAGATAGAGAGTCGTACAGCTTGTCTTCATTTTGTCTTTACCATGTCTTTCTTTGATCCATCACTCTCTGTTTCTTTTCTTTCCCTCTTTTTCTTTCCTTATTTGTGGGCCTTTCGGCATGCCCCCCCCCCCCCACCTTAGCTTCGCCATTAATCTGACACATACTTGTTTTGTACAACAGAATTACGTTAGGATGTGTGTGCGCGACCGTCGTTGCCCAAACATCTTCGAGGAGCTTATGGAGGCATTTAGCTTACTTGGAACCTTTGTTGGGGATCCACCGGAAGAGGTACCTGGGTCAAACATCAGGTCACGAGTGACGTCATTCGATGGTATCAGGGTGAGAGTGTACGAGCCAACCAAGAAGGACGGCGAAGGGGATATCCCCTGCATTCTTGTACTTTCACGGCGGAGGTCTGGCGGTTGGCAACATCGGTAAGAATGCATGTTAACTCTTCCAGTACGTTAACTAAATATTTTGTCAGGATTATTAAAATCAAGCAAACTGTAATTCACATAAATAAGTAATAAAAACCAAAACAATAAATTAAAAATAGATAAGAAAAATATGCCCGCCAAAAATCAGCGCTGTTGACCGGTGCTGCCGAAATCAGTAGATGATCGTCGCCAAATCAGCCCGGTGAACTTGGAAACGATATCAAATCAACCAATGAACAGTATGTGTCTTACGCCTAACACCAAACCTTTTCAAAATACTTAATGATCATTAAAGGTTTTGTTTAAGTTTTTTTTCATATCGTATCAATTCTTCTCCTCATTTTTTTAAAATCCGAATTACCTTGAACTTGTTCTAGCTTTTTACGATCCCGCTGTCCGCATGATTTCCGAAAGAGTACACGCTGTTGGGATTGCCGTCACGTAAGTTATTCATCATTATTTTTAACCAATTTCGTGGTATTTAGGACATTATCATGAGGAGGAAGAGACAATTTTTATAGATTCAAAGTAGGTCCTTACGCTCAAGATATATAATTTCCTTTGTTGTCAACAATTGGGAAATATGAGAACCTTCAAACGGTGTTATTCTGTTAGCAAAATCAACCCAACAGCCGCCAACCCATTCAAAATATTCCAGTAACACTCTGTTATGAAACGATCGACCGAGGAACATAAAAAGAAGCCGAGTTAATAATTCAAATCATCGAATTATCTTATGATGATTGCATTTTATAATAAAAATCTATTTGTTCAACCAAGTTCATACCGCAGTCGCACCATGCAACGATGCCGAGATTGCCGACACCCAGACCGACAACAGACCAAACAGTGGCCGGTTTGAAGTTGGCTGGAGAAACTTTAGCTTCTTGATTGAGTTATCAATTTGACTTATTTTCTGCTTGTTTAGATACCGACTAGCACCTAAACACGTGTTCCCAGCTGCATTCGATGACGCTTTTGCCGCCACGAAATGGTTCCTGAGCCACGCTGACGAGTTCGGCGTTGATCCAACGAGAGTAGCCCTGATAGGGGACAGTGCCGGTGGTCTCCTCGCCGCCCTCGTGTCTGGAGCGATCTCGGACGAGCCTTCCTTGCCCGACATCAAACTCCAGGTACTCATCTACCCGTGGCTTCAGAGCTTCGACCACAACACCCCATCCATGCAGAAGATACGATGCCAGCACGGTGGTTCGGACAATCTGTAGACATGATTGGTATTATGCCATACTTCGTCACTGCATACACCTTTGGCAGTGTGGACGAGCACCTCGGACAGCAGATCTATGCGAACAACCACACATCGGCTGCCTTCAAACAATCGGAATTCTATCAGAAGCATCTCAGCCATGATCTCATCCCAGCTGATATGAAGCCGGATTGCTATGTCCCTCCGACATCAGACTTCGGTGATGACGAGCTATGGGAGAACATGAAGGACGCTTTGACCTCGACGAAGTATTCGCCTCTCTATCGCGAAGATTTTTCCAAAATGCCCCGCGCGTTCGTCGCGACGTTCGATACGACTGTTTACGAGATGACGGGATATTCTATGCAAAGAGGCTGGAATATGCGGGCGTGCCAGTGAAGTGGGTGAATTATGAAGACGGTTTTCATGGCATTACATGGTTTGGAGATAATTCATATGAAATCGGGCGACAAATGGCCGAAGATTTTATCGAATATACAAAAGAGCACCTTTGATAAAAGAGAAGATATTCAATCTATAATCATGTTGATCGTGAGAATTATTTTCTCAATGTATGTATATTCCCTAAATTGTCAATTTTTTTTCTTCCCACTTCTTATGAAATAATCGTGACAGTATGGTCTATTCTTGATAGATTAAGTTTATATCTTCTCAGAACTGTATGATCAATATAAATAATCATAGATGTTGAATAAAAGAGTTCTGAGTAAATATAAACTTTATCAAGATTAACCATATTGTCA
>JAVYIG010014937.1:0-38691 GCA_035222895.1 Strongylocentrotus droebachiensis | reverse complement strand
TGCTTCCTATAGCCTCTGAACCGTAGTAGTACAGGCATCACTACGTCAACATTTTACGCCTATATATAAATATATATATATTTTTTTTAATTTATTTCTATTCCCGATTTTTTTCTTCTTCTTCTCAACCCTTTACTGATCTGTACTTCTCATTTTTCTGCTTCTATTCAAATATACTTATTTTCAGGGTGGACTTCCCCTGTTACACTCGTCATGATATAATTTTTTATTTGAAAAAAAACAGTTACTTATTGACAAATTTTAAAGTTGAGTTTAACAATTAGATTAAGTATATCACTCAAAACATGTAGATGTGACCTCTGAATATGAAGAAAGACATTTTTACAGGAAATACGTTAGCTATCTAGAACATAAATACATTGTGCATTGTTTGTTGGTATTTTCCAATCTATTGTACTGAGAAGCTTTTTGTAAACTTGAAATGAGCTTCCTGCTATAATAACAGAACATACTCAAACAATGGCAGGCATAATGCTAGAAATTGATCTGATATCTAGAAATGTCAAAAATGCACAAAGTAAGGGATTTCAGCCATGGAAAGGAGGGGGGGGGGGGCGGCGGAAGGATATTCCCCCCCCCCCCACACACACACACATTTTTGACGGGGTGAGGGGCTAAAGCCCCACCCCCCCCGCCCCGCCTGTTCCTACGCCAGTGATATCAAGTGACACGGGTTTGTGCCTGCAAACTATGGTGAGAGGGTATGTAAGAGAGAGAGACTACAAAAGAGAAACAGAGACGAAAAAAGAAATAGAGAAAGAGAGAGAGAAAAAGGGGGGAGGACATTGAGAGAGGGAAAGTAGTCTGCAGCATAGAAGTAGAGATAGAGGGGGGGGGTGTCCTTGGGGGTAATTGTCTCAGGGGTAGTTTTCCGGGGATAATTGTCCTCGGGGGGGGGGGGGGGTGGTTGTCCTCGGGGTGGGTTTTTTTCCGGGGGTATTGTCGTTGGAGGGTAATTGTCCCGCTGGTAATAGCCCGGGGGATGATTGTCCCGGGGGTAATTGTCCTAGAACAGTTATGATGAATAGACCTCTATTTTGTGAAAGAGGAGGGCGATTATATCCAGTGACAACAAAACGTTCATAATATTATACACAAAATGGATGGTTGAAGTATTCATATTAGAAGAGGGGGCGAAAGTGCCATAAGAAATAATGTTAACGTGATCACTTCGGTGGTAGTGCATATAATTACACTCTGATACACGGAACGAAACCGTGTACATACACCCAACAAATATGACACACGTCATTGCAATTTCTTTTGTCTTTTTGTTTGTTTGTTGGCTATTCATATATATCTTGTTTTGATTTAAAATCCAATGATTCATCATAAATATAGAGCATTACGACACACAAACCATTACGCCTACGTCGATTGCGAAACGAGTGGGTTTTCCCAAATCAAAAACTGTTATTTACCCAATAACCTAATCTAGCCCGGGTATATATAATAAACGTAGGCCTATTCAGCTCAGTGCCACAATCTTATTTCGTTGTATACATATATCGCAGGATTCGGAGGCATCAATTAATCTATGGATTGTTTGTTCATGACATGTCTGACATAATTATAGCACGATAAATGCATCTGTATGATATACTCCTATTGAACAAAACATCTTTAGTCATGTGCAGATGTCGAGGAAATTGAGATTCAAGTGCTAAATTCAATTCGTATACCTGGATATTATATGGCACCGTATAACAAGATACTTAACGATATAGTATTCATCAGATCCGTTCAATCCGAGGTTCCCCAGAGTATTAAAACGGACAGGCGTATAAAGCTCAGCAAGGTAAAATTTCCAATAATGTTATTGATATCATTATCATTATTGTTATTATTCGATTTTGTATTTTTGCTTTTGACGTTCTGAACCTAAATTAATTTTCTTAAATTGTTTTGTTCAGGTTCTTAACGTGTTGATTTCGGGTTCTGTTTTGAACTACTGAACCTTATTTTTGCCTCTGAGGTCTGAACCTATTTTAAGCTTTTTAAATTATTTTGTTCAGGTTCTTAACGTGTTGATTTCGGGTTCTGTTTTGAACTACTGAACCTGTTTTGTTAATTTGTTTAGGTTCTGAAAATACTCTGTTGAGGTTCGAAACCTATTTTGTAGCAGATCCTAAACCCGTGTCGTTCAGGCTCTTAACCTATTTTGTCTCAAACTACTCTGTTGAGGGATTCCTTGTAGTATACTTCCTTACTGTTTGAAGGTGTGCCGTCTACTCTAACTTAAGCAGTTCTCTGGCTGAAAAACACTTCGACCCATTTTAAAATGTTTCCTCTCAAACCTGCTTCGTACATGTTATAATATATATACCGTGCGTCCCAAAAAAAACTATACACTTTTGAAATGGCTGCCGAATAAAAAAATATATGATTCTGGGGAAAAGTTTATATGTATGGAAAGCTCATAAACTCAACTTTCATATCACACCAAAAAGTCCGAAAATAATTCATGCTTGGGTTAGCACTGCTCATTTTTGTAAAGGGTATGAAAATTATGTTACGCAGGAATTAGCCTTCCAATTTGTGAGAGTTAAATCCTTTGGAACTTACATAATTGAGGGTGATATGATACATTCATGATTTGCTGAGTGAATTCCATGGTTTATTAAACTAAACTGTTATGCATGAGTGAACAGGAATTGCATTTTTTATTATAGCATTGTAACTTTCCCTGGTAGGACTCATGTCAGTGGTTTGTTCATGGGAGTCAGGATGGGGTGATGGTACATATTGTAATTTCCATGTTACAAACTGTTATTTTTTGCATCTGGTGACTTTGAATAAAAACCTTCACCCACATTTCAATTATTGTATCAGTTGAACATCTCATTGATACTTAATATCAAGGTAAGGATTACGTAAATTGAATATTCAAATACGGTTTGTTGGAAAAAAAGGAATGTCCAAGATTTCGGCTACTTATTCTTCAGGTAAATGGTAACTGAAATGTGGGGTGAAGGTTTTTATTCAAAGTCACAGATGTAAAAAATAACAGTTTGTAACATGGAAATTACCAACACCCCATCCTGACTCCCATGAACACACCACTGACTCTACCAGGGAAAGTTACAATGCTACAATAAAAAATGCGTCACAGATGTAAAAAATAACAGTTTTGTAACATGGAAATTACCATCACCCCATCCTGACTCCCATGAACACACCATTGAGTTTACCATGGAAAGTTACAATGCTACAATAAAAATGCAATTCCTGTTCACTCATGCATAAAACTTTGGTTTAATAAACCATGAATTCACTCAGCAAATCATTAGTGTATCATTATCACCCTCAGTTTTGTAAGCTCCAAAGGATTTACCTAATTTTCATACCCTTTACAAAAGTGAGTAGTGCTCAGCCGAGCATCTATTATTTTCGGACTTTTTGGTGTCATATGAAAGTTGAGTTTATGAGCCTTCCATACATATACAACTTTCCCCCCAGAATCATATATTTTTTTTATTCGGCAGCCATTTCAAAAGTGTATAGTTTTTTTGGGACGCACGGTATATATATATAATTTTTTTCTCCATAGCACCTCGTAGGCTTTCTCTAAGTCTACGAAGACTACGATTGTATACTATTCATTTAATAATGCCATATCAATATCGGTCTCTAAACTAATGATTTGGTTGATTGTGGAATTATGCACCTCTCTTTTCGGAAACCCGATTGTAACGGGGTTATATCATAATATTTTTCAATAAACAATGTCAAACGGTTATAACCATCCTCTCCATAAGCTGGAGATGGTGAGATGTGTCTGTATATGATGAAGGGTTTGATGAATATCTTCCAGCTTTTTAAAACTGGAATTATAATCATTATGGCATGTAACATTTATCCGGGCAGGATGGCACTGTCCCAGATCTCATTCAAGCTCTTAACCTATTTTGTTTAGGTTTTTATACCATTTTGTTGAGGATTGTCGGAGATGGAGAAGATTATTCGCGATCAGATGGGATTGAGGACTTTGGAGGACATCCCCAACCGTGGGGGAGGGTTCATCAACCAATGCAAGAGTTTCCAGACTGAGAGAGGAAACTTCTGTGTCAAGATGAACACCAAGAGACAGGTAAGGTTTCTTGGAATTGTGCTTTCTAATGATGGTGATGATGATGATGATAATGATAATGAAAGTAGCAACAGTTTGGGTTGGTTTGGTTCGGTTTTATTTTTCGTATACAAATTCAAATACATACAATAATACAATTTACATATACAAATCAAAAATTAAAAAACGGCTGGAATGCTCTATTCAGAGCCATTATGAAAATGGCTCTGTTCTTCATAGAGGTCCAAAAATATAGGGCTGGGTGGGGGGGGGGGGCAGCGACCCCCTTTCGAAGCCCCGTGAGGGTTGGTGGGATTCCCGCGGGAATATCGATTTAGGGATTTAAAAAAAATATCCAAGGGTGAAGAGAAGGCCGACTGGATTCCTGAAATCACATTTCCTGGAAAAATATCACCCCAGAGATTCGCCCCTGAGTCCTTTAACTTGATCATAACACAACTTGTAGTCTTTAAAGAGTAGGTTTAGTTTTGGGGAGAGGTGACAAATAATTTGTGAGCGTTATCATTGTTATTATGCAAGTGTGGAAGAAGATCAGAGATAAAAATGTTCCCTGAAAAGCATGGCTCTTCAAATGCCTTCATATTCTAAATATGACAAGTAACAGCTTAAAAATGAGGCCCAAATTATTTTGCCATATGTTTGTGTATTCCCGTCTGCATCTTTCTGTGTACAGTGCTTGTTACTTTACCAAGATTCGGCCAATTTTCTTCAGTTTGATCACTCCAGAACCTTGTAGTACACACCAATACTGATATGCTACTTGATCAACCTTTTAATGCTAAAGATTCTCATTGACGAACGACATACGACGACATAATAGCTTATTGCGTTACTCACTTCATCTAGCTGAACGAATTTAAAAAGAAGGTGCTCTGATTCAGACATGTGAGATGATAGCCAAATATCGAACCAAATAGATTACCTTGATGGATTATTGCGTAATAATCCCCCACCATCTCTTTATTACAGACAAGGACGATGTTCGAAGGCGAGAAGGCGGGCCTGGAGGCCATTATAGCCACGGGAACGGTTCCATGTCCGAGGCCTAACAACATTTATGACAACGGTGATGGCCCGGGGTCTATCTTCGTTATGGAACATCTTGAGCTCAGAAATCTAGACCAGCACGCTGCGGCGTTGGGTGAAGCTGTCGCAAGGTAAACCATGTAAACAGTACAAGGCGTAAAGTGGGGGGAGGAGGGGGGGGGGGGCGAACGGGGCAACCCTCCACTAAAAAATAAAACGTACAAGTAAACATTTTAAGAGATGAACCACCGTACTGCATCCCCTCTTATCGGGACATTGTGATGACCGACTGGATTCCCACGGGAAAATACCTGAATTAACCGGGTAATTATGATGTTCATCAGATGGTAAGTTGGGAAATGTTGGCTTGTCGTCAATTAAAACATATCAATTCAGTGGTCTTTGAAATTCCTCTTAATCTTATTGCTCCTTAATTAAATATTCATTTAATCCTGTTTATCATCAATATTCTTTACGTTCTATTGGATATCTTTCTTTCCCCCCCAAACCACAGACCGAATCATGTCGTATGGTATACTTATCGGGGCATTTCGTCTTTAATACCCACTGTTGCAAAATCATGTCCAACTTTTTTTGAATCCATAAGGGCAAAACAATGAACCGCACACAGAAGATTTTTTTCTGTTGGGGACCGGGGGGAATTCAATGAATTATTGATAATTTATTGCATTTTCTTTTTTTATTTTTTTATTTGTGGGAACTGCCCCCTACCCTAGCCCCCGCTGCGTACAGTCATGGTTCAGTGGCAAAGCGATGGCCTCGTAACTGTGAGGCCCCAGGATCAAAACCTTGTCGATGTGCGATATTAGGGCCCTTTTGTGGGGCATTAATCCTCATTACTGTCATTTATGACTTAAGGGCGTAGGTTCCCTAGTTGATGAGCATATTAGCATACACATGCTTAAGCAGTAACGAAAAACAAACACTGGCATATTATTATTCAATAAAATTTGAGAATGTATACTTTTATCTAGATCTATTAGGAATAAATCATTGTCAAACAATTCCATAACTTGGGGTAAAAAAAACATTCCAACGTTATGAGCGACAGTGTATATGCAAACCTGATCACAAAATATAAGTTTCAAATTCATTTTCCACATTGTATTATCCTCTGACATCTTTTTGAACCTCTGACATTTTTACCTCTGACATTATTATCTCTGACATTTTTATCTCTGACATTTTTACCTCTAACATTAAAACCCCGACATTTTGTTTGTACCTCTAACAATTTTTGTACCTTTGTCATTTTTTGTACCTTTGTCATTTTTACCTCTAACATTATAACCCCGACATTTTGTTTGAACCTCTGACATTTCTTTGTACCTCTAAAATCTTTACCTCTGACATCTTTACCTCTAACATATTATCCCGACATTTTGTGTGTACTTCTGATATTTCTTTTGTACCTCTGACATTTTTACCTCTGATATTATTAACTCTGACATGTTTACCTCTGTCCTTATTACCTCTGAAATTTGTGTGTACCTCTGACATTATTACCTCTGACATTTTTTGTTTTTACCTCTGACATGTTTACATCAGACATTTTAACCTCTGACATTTTTACCTCTGACAATTGCACCTCTGACATAATTACCTCTGACATTTTTACCTGGCACCTTATTTTCTATCGTTTCCTTGTGTAATTTGTAGATCCCCTCTACAAATCAGCTGTGCTGTTATTTTTTTAATACTCGATAAATAAAATCATTCAATCAAAACCAGGTTGCATCTGCACAACAGTCGTCTCATGTTGAGAGAGAAAAGGAATGATGGGAGGATAGGTGGTTCTCATCACGTGACATTGGTGGAGAATGGAGAAGAAGAGGAAACCCAACGATCTGTCTCTCAGTTTGGATTCAGCATCACCACCTGCTTGGGATACTTGGCTCTGGATAATACATGGTCCGATGATTGGGTGGTAAGCCGGTCGGTCGTTAAGACTTGTTCAGACCCTGCACATTAAGAGTGATGGATTGAGAGGGGAGGAGGGGGGGGGGGGGGGGGGGAAGGTCCATTGTGAAATCCAAGTGACACACTTTCCGAACACATATCCGATATTTAATTTCCCCACTCCCCCCTCATATTACTTTTTTTTTCTTGTCAAGAGGTTTTTTAAATATTTTTTACAAGAAAGACCTACGAAAAAATTACTTTTAATCACTCAATTTCGTACACAAGCCAAACACTTCTTACATGTATCCATATTAGACTTAACGTATAACTTAAAACCCTATACCTATCCCTATACCTCTGTTGTAATAAACCAGGAGTAAACGTTGTTGGAGTAAACGTTATTGGAGAAAGTGTCCAACCATCGGTCAATTGACAAGTTTGCCAATAATGTTTAATTTCACTTAATTTATTTTCTATTTCATTTCCATTTCATTGATTTATTTTTTTACCTTCCGGTTTTTAAAAAAGCATGCAAATACAAAATAATGTACATTGTAAAATACAAAGGAATACATAGATAAAGAAACAAACATACCAACAACAGAAAAGTGACCTAAGAAAACAAGTGACACAGGGTTGAATAGTGAGTAAACATGGTAAACCAGTATGCGGGCCTATCTGTCTCAGTGGTGCACTGGGGAGGGGGGGGGGGGGGGATGGCTCATCGACCTGTCTGTGACTGTCCTAATTGTTGAAAGAAGTAAAATAATATTTTGACTGTCGTATTCTGAAATATTCCTGGCCTTTATTTATGGGGGGATTCTTACTCTGGTTTATAAATCCGAAATCACCCATTCAACCAGGATAACTCATGCAATAGCGATTTTTCTTTCCGTCTATTCTCAGGATTTTTTCGTCCGCCAAAGATTAAGACCTAAAGTGGATTATATTGAGCAAGAATGGGGGGACCGTACGCTGATTGAACTGTGGCCGCGTCTTGTGCGGCATATACCGCGGTTATTCCGCGGTATCGACCGCATCACCCCAGCCTTGCTGCACGGCGACCTACACGGGGGAAACGTTGCCGAAACAGCGACTGGCCCAGGTGAGTTACGATTTGACAGGGGGGCTTTGCTATATTTGTGACAACACAGTTTTCGTTTCCCTTGATACATAATTATTTCTCACTGAAACCTGCCTTCAAAGACGACTTTTCTCGTCTTCCTTGAACGGTCTTCATAAGGTTTTACTGGTTTTACTGTAGTATTACTACTAATGTAATTTATTTTTCAGTGATCTACGATCCCGCCTGTTTCTACGGGCATCACGAGTTGGAGCTGGCAGCGACCCGAGAATTTGTCGACTTCAACCAAGAATTCTTTCCAGCCTATCACAGACTGATTCCTAGAGCAGAGGGCTTCGACGAGCGGGAAAAACTCTACAAAATATTCTGCTACCTCAATTACTGGTACGACATTATTCATTGGCTAATCCAGAGGGGTGAGGGGCAGAGCTTATATGCCCCCTCCCGGCAAAACCAAATCTAGCATATAACAGGCCATACATACAAATACAATGCCCTGCTTTGTGCTCCTAAAGACTCCCAAAGGCACATGAAAGAGTGATCATCCGTTTTATGTTTGTAATTGCTTAATTATCAGAGAATTTGGTGGATATTTTTTATTTGTTTTCTATTTATCTATTTAATATATATTAATTCATTTATTTATTTACTTATATATTTATAGGCCTGTATATACTTATCTATTTATTCATCCATAGATTTATTTATTGAGTTATTTATTCATGCATTTATTTATTAATTAAAATATTTCTATATTTATTTTGCTTATTACTGACTTTACAGACGTTATTATAGGATGCTAACTTCAGTTTTAGTCTCCTTTGTTCTCACTGGATATAAGCGTTTGGGCACTTTTTAAACTTTAACTACTTTAAAGAAAATCAAAATTTCCCTGTTATAATTTTTTATGGTTAGGGTAAGTACAAAGCCAAGTGGAATAAAACTGAATTTAATAAGTAACCAAGAAATGATGTATCACCCTGAATTGTATTTTTAATTGACATTACAAATACTTACGTAACATGTCTATTGAAATTAATGGTCTATTGATGGTAATCCAAAATTATGGATTTTATTGCGATAAGTTTATTTGAGTCGCTTTGATTCGATTTGATTGGTACATTTCAATCCAATTGTATGATTGTTTTTACTCGCAGGCCCCCATGGGAGACTAACTGGGCAATGGGCTACCTTGTGAATAAATAGATGAACAAAATAATGGAATAGGCATGAAAAAGACGAAACCAATTATTACATGCGTATTAAAGCATATTACACAGGCCTATCCAGCAAGGCATTAGGCCAATGTGTGTGTCCCATGGCAACAGCGTTGCTGCTTTCCGTCTATGAACTGAGCGTTCAACACACAACGCGCCACCTTTAGGGGAAGGGGTTACGCCCCTCTCTGCCTGCTTACCAATTTTGGGGTATG
This sequence comes from Strongylocentrotus droebachiensis, assembly GCA_035222895.1. Classification (NCBI taxonomy): domain Eukaryota; kingdom Metazoa; phylum Echinodermata; class Echinoidea; order Camarodonta; family Strongylocentrotidae; genus Strongylocentrotus; species Strongylocentrotus droebachiensis. The sequence goes on along the minus strand of JAVYIG010014937.1, from coordinate 29,115 downwards.
CTGATGCATTATTAAATTGATTTAGTCTAAATACATGTTTCTTCCTTTCTTTCTTGTCATTTGCAGGAGTCACTTTGGACCAAAGTACAAAGATGAAGTGAAAGCGCTATCAACAGAACTATTAGCAAATTGATTATATATATATATAATAGTGTCACATTAAGACAGCTTAAGATTAATATATAAATATATACCGTTACATTATGCCAGCTCAAGATTAATATATAAATATATACCGTTACATTATGACAGCTCAAGATTAATATATAAATATATACCGTTACATTATGACAGCTCAAGATTAATATATAAATATATACCGTTACATTATGACAGCTCAAGATTAATATATAAATATATACCGTTACATTATGACAGCTCAAGATTAATATATACATATATACCGTTACATTATGACAGCTCAAGATTAATATATAAATATATACCGTTACATTATGACAGCTTAAGATTAATATATAAATATATACCGTTACATTATGACAGCTCAAGATTAATATATAAATATATACCGTTACATTATGACAGCTCAAGATTAATATATAAATATATACCGTTACATTATGACAGCTTAAGATTAATATATAAATATATACCGTTACATTATGACAGCTCAAGATTAATATATAAATATATACCGTTACATTATGACAGCTTAAGATAAATATATAAATATATACCGTTACATTATGCCAGCTCAAGATTAATATATAAATATATACCGTTACATTATGACAGCTTAAGATTAATATATAAATATATACCGTTACATTATGCCAGCTCAAGATTAATATATAAATATATACCGTTACATTATGACAGCTTAAGATTAATATATAAATATATACCGTTACATTATGACACTTCAAGATTAATATATAAATATATACCGTTACATTATGACAGCTTAAGATTAATATATAAATATATACCGTTACATTATGACAGCTTAAGATTAATATATAAATATATACCGTTACATTATGACATTATCGGAATCATCATTCTACCTATCGGAATCATCATTCTACTGAGACTGCAACTGTCAAGGTCCTAAATGACCTACTTCTAGCTGTAGATAAGGGTAATGAAGCTGTCCTCATCTTGCTTGATTACACTGCCGCATTTGACACTATCAACCACGACCTGTTACTCCATCGCTTAGAGAACGACTTCTCCATCACCGGCACCGTACTTCAATGGATTCGCTCCTATCTCATGCACCGAACTCAGAAGGTGATCATCAATGACACCAACTCGGAATCATTTCCCCTCATCTGCGGCGTTCCTCAGGGTTCCGTGGTCGGCCCCCTCCTGTTTATTCTTTACACCAGCCCTCTCTCAAATGTTATTAACCTTCATCAGAATATTCAACACACTATGTATGCAGACGACACCCAGATTTATGTAACTCTTCACCCAAACGGCAGGACAGTAGCCGCGAACAAACTCACCAGTTGCCTCAATGAAATCAAAACCTGGTCTTTTCAAAACTGTCTCTGCCTTAATGATTCAAAATCTGAAATGATTCATATTACTTCTAAATTTCGGAACTCAGACCCCTTTCCTGATCTTGTTATGAGTGATGGCTCTCTCAGTTGTTGTGCTTCTGTGCGTGACCTTGGTTTAAATATTGACAGCAATCTTACTTTCAAACAACACATTAGTAATATTTGTAAGTCTGCTTCCTTTGGTATATATAAGATCAGTAGAATCAGGAGGCTACTTGACCGACCCACAACTTCAAAATTAGTCCATGCTTTTGTCTTGACCCATATCGATTACTGTAATTCTTCTCTTTCTGGCCTCCCTCAGTCACATCTTGTCCCACTTCAAAGGGTACAGAATAGCGCTGCTCGGCTTGTGACTCTCTCGCGTAAATCAGAGCACATAACTCCAATATTGAACTCACTACATTGGCTTAAAATTCACCACCGCATATCCTTCAAAATTCTTCTCCTGTGCTACAAAGCTATCAATGGCTTAGCCCCCTCTTACCTTTCCGATCTCATATCCTTACGTTCCCGTACGCGAATTTTTTTTCCGTACTCGAGAGGGCAAATACCCCATGTGCGCATGCGCGTGGACTTGTGATTTCTCTGCTACTTCCCATACGAAATGTACATGTATTCGCATGTGTGCACGATTCGCGTTCTACGAGTAAACGATGGCATAGTAGTCTTCAAACACAGACTCTGATTTGCCAGTTTGACAAAACAATTACGCATATATCGTGCGTAGCAATAGTACTAGTATTCAAGTCTGAGTAGTTGTATGATTCAGACATTTTAGTGCTTACAGAAATGCATCCCAAATTGAATAGCATGGTATAGTAGTCTGCAAGCACAGACGCTAATCGGACAGTTTGACAACATTTTTTTATATTTATGTGAATCGGACAGTTTGACAACATAGTGTCTTGAGTAGTGCTTTATATTCAAATATGTGTAGTTTTTTTATTCAGACCCTACTGGTGCGTGTATTGGAAAGGCATCTCAACTTGCAGAGTGGCATAGTAGTCTGCAAGCACAGACGCTAATCTGACAGTTTGACAAAATAGTGTTATTCAAGTCTGAGTAGTTTTATGATTCAGACCCTACTGGTGCGTGTATTGGAAATGCACCTCAACTTATAGAGTGGCATAGTAGTATGCAAGCACAGACTCTCCTTTGACAGTTTGACAGAATAATATAGGCCTATTGTGTATTGAGTAGTGCTTTTATTCAAGTTTTCGTAGTTTTCTGTGTTGTGCCACTGCTCTCTCACACTCTCTCTCTCTCTCTCTCTCTATCTCTCTCTCTTTCTCTCTCTCTAGCTCTCCCTCCAGTATGCTCGCACTCTCTGTATTACTTTTATTTATAATCATGGTCTGCTGAGAGCCAGAAGGATGTTAACTCTTAACACAACGAATGCCCTTCTGGCTCTGAACAAACGATAGTAGGCCTATATATGATAAACCCACACACCATAAGGTCATTTATTGGCCTTCTCAAAACCGTCATTCTGTAATAATATTTCTAACTTTGGTCTAATAACTCTTTTGTCAGTGCAATCAATGGTCGAATGAATAATAAAATTGTGATTTTTATCTAGTTTCCGTCCTTTGTATTGATTTATTATGTTAAAATTGATAACAACATTTAGTATAAGTTACAAGTATCTCTTTTATTAAAGCACAAGCACACACACACACACCCATACACGCCACACCACTTAATTTTAAATGTAGGCCTGAATTAAAAAGTTATTAATTAGCATACAATCGTACATGAGCTCTACCATCAAATGAGTGTTTTTGACAATGATCAAACATGAATCAACAGTGCAGTAAAATATAAACATAGGCAAGTTTTTTAATTCTTTTAAATTACCTGGTAAAACATATTCTTAAAAATGACTTAAATGGTCTTTAGGATTGCAGGACACAAGAACACCCTGAAGAAGAAAAAATTTCATAGTAGTGCTTATTTGGGGAAAAATACCCCTCGCCGCCGCCCCCCCCCCCCCCTAAAAAAAAAAAATGTCCATGCCCTAAATGTTCACACTGTCAGTCTTCAGTTTCTCTGATGTCCCTGCCCTGTCAACTCTTTAAATATATAGAGTGTCATCACAAATTAATGTGGTAGAGACCTTGACCATAATGTACAAATAACTGTGGTACTGAACTTGACCACATATAGTGCTTCTAAAAATACCTATGAAACAAAGTGATTGAGAATTGTTGAGGTGATCTATGAATCCTAGATTCAATTATGGAGCGTATGTTATTCAAATATCAAAATCTCATATGCAATAACACCAGGTCAATATTTACTCTTCCTTTTGACAATTTCATTGCCACCAGTCATTAACGGATAGCTTTCCCCTTAATCTAATATACCTTTTGGGCATTTATAACAACAATTTCCCACAATTCACTGACATAATTTACAAATTATATTCAATCTTAAACTTTATCATATCTGCTAACACAGCAAGACTATCCTTTATTTAGCAAGTTGGTTGAGTTTGTAACAAATATTCAACAATTAAGTTCAGTCTAATCCATTGAAGTTGGATTTATGCAAACACCTTAGAAAAATGTTAATAAAATATTGTACGTCTAGTATGTACCATATAAACTCTGGCTCAAATTACGCGAAAGCTGTTCCTTTATGTATTGCCAAAACGTACTTTTTCCCTGCCTACTCGGTTATCTTGCCTGGTTACACAGAACACAACCAAGTGGTGGGATAGATCAGTACATAACAATGAATTATAGCACATACAAACATATCGTTTTATTTTACCCACCTGCGACCAGGGAAAAGATGGCTCTAATTCCTATTGAGACATGGTAATCAGGGCATTAATTGGCGCACAGATCGACTTGGTTTCAAATTAGGGAACTGTTACAAGACCTCTGTTCTATTGACTGAGCTATCAACAATACATGTACAATAAAAAGTCTTAAAGCCACAGTGAACCAGAAGCCCTGTAAAGCTCCACCTTGAGTATTAAACTTCCCATCTGTCCTGTTTCCTAACGTGCATTCTGATAAGAGTAGTCTTATAATATATGCCCAATTGTGGTTGTAAACAGTGTGTTTTACATGTGTTCATTGATTCACTCAACCATGCAGACTCTCTTATCAGCATAATCCCCTTATCAGGAGATTATAGTGTGTGTATTGACTTTATCTTGAATAAAGCATTGAAATATATATGTATTGTCAATAGTTATCTAAAAAGGCATATTTATAAGACTAGCTTTTATAATACATACCCTATTAGAGCCCACACACAGTGTGGGTTAGTTCGGTCTCGCTTTAATATGAAAAGCAAATATTCCAAATATATGTAAATGACACATAATTTAGAGAACTATTCTCTAGATTATGATGCAACTGAGCAATAATCCTATTAATACTATAAGCTAATATAGCAAGGGTTGTATTGTGCCTCATTAAATATTTCTAAACTCAACACGTTCAGCTCAATTTGGTGATTTTACCTTTATGCCACAGCACTACGAAGATCCTTTTACATTAACCTGTATCTCCCACACTTGACCCAGGTGATCCATATATTGGTACCTTGTTTAAATGAATTCCTTGAGTGACTAGTTATCTTGGATGCCGCGGCTACGATAATGATATGATAATGATTGGGTAATAATAGTAGCGCTTTGTATTCTGAGCCAAAAGGGTCCTTAAATTCAAATATCATTACCCATAAACTGGCATTTCATTCCTTTGTTTTTAATTCCTTTTTGTTTCATTATGAAACTTATGTTTCTAATGCTCATTTTAAATGTCAGGGCAAGCCCAATCCAACGTGGACAAGATTAAAAGAAAATATTTTATTCTAAATGTCAAATTGTTTTCACCGACAGCTTGCAAAGATATATACGCATGGAAGTTATAAATCTTCAAAATTAAGGTTTAAAAAAAAATTGGGTGGGGATCTATCTATCATTCGAAAAAAAAAAAAGGATAAAATGAATAACTCCGTTGAGCATCAATATTTTGGGCCTAGTGCTACACCAGATTCAATTTTATTGATTTCTGAAGAAGAAAACATTATAGGCTAGGCCTAAGTGCGGAATGTGTCGAATCAATTTTACAACTGAATATTTGTCTTGCTTTGTCTTTCCGTTCGTGCCCACAATCAAGATGATTGAATCATTTATTTCATCATGTGTGTTTGTTCTATCACGATTTTATTATTAATTTGACCATGGATTATACTGACAAAGGAGTTATTAGACCAAAGTTAGAAATATTATTACAGAATGACGGTTTTGAGAAGGCCAATAAATGACCTCATGGTGTGTGGGTTTGTTCAGAGCCAGAAGGGCATTCGTTGTGTTAAGAGTTAACATCCTTCTGGCTCTCAGCAGACCATGATTATAAATAAAAGTAATACAGAGAGTGCGAGCATACTGGAGGGAGGGCTAGAGAGAGAGAGAGAGAGAGAAAGAGAGAGAGATATGGAGAGAGAGAGAGAGAGAAAGAGTGTGAGAGAGCAGTGGCACAATACATAGGCCTACCATGGGGTCTGGAATCATTAAACTACACAAACTTGCATAAAATCACTACTCATCAATACACAATATATTATTATGTCCTTGCAGACTACTATACTACACTCTACACATTGAGATGCATTTCTAACGCACGCACCAGTAGGGTCTGAATCATACATCTACACAGACTTGAATAAAGTACTTCTCAGCACACTACTAGTATGTTGTCAAACTGTCAGATTAGCGTCTGTGCTTGCAGACTACTATACCATTCTATACAAGTTGGCGACTTGAATAAAGTACTTCTCAGCACACTACTAGTATGTTGTCAAACTGTCAGATTAGCGTCTGTGCTTGCAGACTACTATACCATTCTATACAAGTTGCAATGTATTTCCATATGCACTACTGGGTCTGAATCATACAACTACACAGACTTGAATAAGCACATCGCGACACATACGCATATTGATTTGTCAAACTGTCAAATCAGAGTCTGCGTTTGAAGACTACTATACCATTCTATACAAGTTGGCGACTTGAATAAAGTACTTCTCAGCACACTACTAGTATGTTGTCAAACTGTCAGATTAGCGTCTGGGCTTGCAGACTACTATACCATTCTATACAAGTTGCAATGTATTTCCATATGCACTACTGGGTCTGAATCATACAACTACACAGACTTGAATAAGCACATCGCGACACATACGCATATTGATTTGTCAAACTGTCAAATCAGAGTCTGCGTTTGAAGACTACTATGCCTTCGCGTACTCGTAGTGTGTACATGTACATTTTGTATGGGAAGTAGCAGAGAAATCATAAGTCCACGCGCATGCGCACATGGGATTTTTGCTCTCTCGAGTACGGAAAAAAAATTCGCTTCCCGTACGTCGTCACGAACACTTCGTTCATCTTCCACATTACTGTTAACACCTGGACCCCGCACTAACACCCGGTATGGTGACCGCGCCTTTTCAGTTATTGCCCCCGCTCTCTGGAACAAACTGCCCGCCTTTATTCACTGCGCCCCCTCTGTATCTCAATTCAAATCTCTACTCAAAACCTATCTTTTCAAATTGTAAATTGCAGTTGTGCGTCGGTCAATGGAGGTGCGCACCATATTTGTCTTTATTTAGTTGATTGCCACTGTTTTTCTTACCTTATCTATGTTACTTTTGTATTTTTGCTTTTTCTTCTAATTTAATTCTACGGGTTATAGTCTTCTCTTAATCAGAACACTGTGCGCTCAGAAACATCAGTATTAAGCGCCTAATAAATGTTATGTATTATTATTATTATTATTATGACAGCTTAAGATTAATATATAAATATATACCGTTACATTATGCCAGCTCAAGATTAATATATATAAATATATACCGTTACATTATGACAGCTTAAGATTAATATATAAATATATACCGTTAATTTCTTGAATGGGTTGTGCAATCATAGTCATCCAATGAAATTCAAATATGTTATTGAAGTTGTGTCTGCCTTATGACCAGTTGCATAGTGAGGTCCGAGCATTGAGGAATTATTGATGCTTGGGAGGGGGGCGACCCTCTTAGGTTCATTAAATGCGAGAGAGCAAGGCTATGGAGTAAGGGGATCTTTTGCTTCTGCTCACATTCCTTTCCCCCACCTTCAAAATAAAATTCTCTCTGTTCACCCCCCCCCCCCCCCCCTTTCGCCGTTCAAATGGGGGAGCAAATGGCCACATGCCTCTGGCGCTCAGCAATTAATTATTTGATTTGATTTGATTCATTGATTTCTGCATTTTCATAAAATAATGATCAGTAACAATATGGACATTTTGTAAATTTTGTCCAAATCACAATGAATAACACAATTTATGCGAACAAATTTTGGGAACAATAGAAGTTGTGATCTACCAATAATACTATGCAAGCGTGAATGAAGAATGTTTCATATGTATTGATGTAGCAGCAGCAAATTGTGATTGTGTTCAAATTTAATGCAACAACCTCCATTATCAGTAAATAACAAACATATATATTAGCTTTAACTACAAAATTCACAATTTTTAAATGTTAAGTCGACGAGTAGATCCTATTGTTCATTAAGACCAAACAAAAATGAATAAAACCCGAAAATAATTTGAGTCGATTTAAAAGTAAAATATACCGATATTCATGAAATTGTTAAAGGTAATACAAAGTTTTGGGAAATTTTGAAAATTGGGTGGATTGGGATGCCCCTGTGGATGTATTATAAGCACTAACAAAATTAACCCCTGAAACACTTCTGTTTTCGAGAAATATTGAATATAACAATTTACTGGTGCTCCCGGGAAAATTTTGATTAATTTCAAATAGCGCCTACGGCCGTACAATGGTAGCTGCGACCATAAAAATCTCAGAATATGTAGTTGTGATATATAATTTCCAAACGGGAAAAGCTAATCGGTCGATTTTAGTCAAGACACATTGTTTCATAGCTAAATTAATATCTTGACCTTGAGAGGGAGCTATACAACATATAAAGTTTATTATTTATAATTTCATAACTTTAGACTCGATTTCATCCGGGACAACGATCAATGAATATTGTAGGAACGCATATGCTTCCAATATGTTAATTTGAACCAAATTCACGACCCCGTACCAAAACTTTGTGATACCTTTAATTGAACTGATATTCGAAAGTTAAAGATGCGATCGATGAGACATAAGTATATTTTTCAAATGTTGAGATGCAATGTTTTAGAAAACGATAGTTTAGATGAATGTGCTTTGATATAAAATCTTTGATTTTTGGTTAAATGCTAATCGTAAGGATCAACATCGAGAAATTATTATCATTATTATTAATTATAACCATTATCAACGCATTTATAAAATATCAAATAAGTCTGAATGTGTTTCTAGTGCGTGTGTGTTTACGTTGATCATGACCATGGGCGTAGGGGGGAGGGGTTGCAGCCCTCTCCCCCAGAAAGAAGAATAGATAGCAATCATCAATCTTTGTTGCGCGTAGTTACCATTCATTCATACGTTTAACGATTTACCGCATTAAATTTGAACAGTCTTAAAGTGGGTGTGGCATGACGAGACTAGGTGTCTTTCCCGTGGCCTGACTCGGGGCCAATCGGGTGTAAAACGACCACGTACGACGCGACTGCAGTATTCACGTCGTAGATAGCGTTAACCAGTATTGGCCATGCTACAACCCCTTTAAAACCCGGGCCCTTCCCCCACAGGTTTGTTCCCCGTATGTACGTACCCCTTAATGGGTGGACCCACGATACGCCACTGTAATTTTAGGCCGGTGGAATGATAATCCAAAGACCTCCCCCCCCCCCCCCCTTCGGCCTCTGCCGCTTAAAACATTTAAGCATTTCTTTGCATTTCTTTCTTAGCTCACAGTCAAATTCTTCGTGGCAATAAGTTTATCTTTAACCGAACTGCTCAAGGGGTATTTGCATTCCACTTCATATACAAACGGAATAAACTGATAAGAAACCCTTCAAGTTGCGACATGTACCTCTCTTTCTATAATTAGGCAAGAAAAAGAATGCATTATTGAAAGATTCATAAATTTCTTATCTTTAATCAGAATTTGTTCACTGAACTTTCAGTGACCTGTTCATCTTGTTTGTTTTGTTCGTTTATTCAAACGTACTTATTTTTAGGGTGTACTTCCCCTTTAACTGTAATTCATTTTCAATGACAGAGTGTGACTAAATCTAATAGTTCCCATCATGTAATATTGTTTTGCATCAATTCATTAGGCCAAAAAAAAAAAATTGTTTGGTTGTCCTCGATTGCTTTTCTGGAGTAGGGGCGGGCGGGCGGATTTTTTTTTTTTTTTTTTTTTTTTTTTTTTTTTTTTTAATTCATTTTTTGTGTGTATTTTTTTGATTTTTTTTTGTTGTTGATTTTTTATCTTCCCCATTTTTTTTTTTTTTTTATAATTTTTTTTTCCATAAAAAAATAAATAATTGGGATCGTCAAGCATTTAAACAAGCAAAGTCTATAAAACACTTTAATATGGTAAAAGACTAGTTTAATGTACAATGAATATCAAGACCAACACAGAAAGTATTTTGGGCTTTGAAATACAGCACCTTTTAAATCTCCATTGTACTACTTATAGCTACTTGCGCCCTCTATGTAGCAAACAATGCCTAATCGGTGACCATTGGTCCCCATGATCCTCTTTATCTTATATTAACTGAAAGCTGATTTGATGAGATAACCACCTGTCCAGTGACCTTGCAAGGTGGTCTAATCCCTCCTGTAAACTAGTACAGATGGGCTTTAAAATGAGTTTAAGAATGCTCAGAACCTGATTTGAATGAACAGGATTTTGACATAATAAAAATGGCAAGTTTAATAAATACCTAATTGCGTACTGAAAAGATCAAACTGGCAACGGGACGCATTTTGATCCTTGCAAATGCATAAAATGGTATGTTTGGCATTTAAGATTGCTCCCCCCAAAAGAAATTAAATTAAAAAAAAAATTAAAATTAAAAAAAAAAAAAAAAAAAAATTGAATTAAAAAAAAAAAAAATATTAAAAAAAATAAAAAAAATACGAGCGGCCCGAAAATGACGAGCGGGCGGTCGAGGACAACCAAACAACTTTTTTTTTTTTGGCCTTATGTTGCAGGCAAATATTGAGGGGTGAAATGGTGCCGCTGAACAGTAGTACACGCATCACTACGTAAACATTTTACGCCTATGTATTGTCAGTTTTCTCAAATGCTCTCACCTTTCGTGTTTGTAAATATGTTTCCTGACAATAATTGTAATTTGGTCAATAAAATCTGATACTTTGTTCGTACAAACTGTGTCTAAAAAAAACACTTGTTCTTTCAATAGCATTTACTTCTGTTCCCATTGAACACCTACAATCCTATTTTTGACTCTAGAGTTCAGAGTCAGACCAGTTCATTATCACCATGGCCAAATTATTATAAATTACTTCTTCATATTCCAAACATGTGCATTGTAGCACCCTTCAACACTGTCATGGTTCTAGTTTTACTAGAAGAAAACCTAGAAATTGTACTTTTGTTACCAGACATCTAAACTCTTCAAACATTTCACTGAATACAAAGCTGGTTTTATGCCCATGGCAAAGTCATGAGCACAATGACTAAATCATTAAAAACCGCTGTACTTTAATCCAAACATGTTTAAAGAGCACACTTGTTATGATACAATTAGAAGAAACAGTTACTTTAATATTGACCAAATAAATGCCTTTCTTCTAAAATCGAGTTTCACCATTAGATTAAGTTCATGACTCATAACAGTCATGTAAATGAGACCTCTGAATAGGAAGAAAGGTATTGTTACAGGAAATATCTAGAACATAGAAACACAGAAGTATATACATGTACACACTTGTGCATCGTTTTGGGGGTATTTTCCCTTCTATTGTACTGAAAATCTTTTGGTAAACTTTGAATGAACTTCCTGCCACCATTTGAATGTATTCCGCATAAACAGAACATACTCAAATTATGTCAGGCATAATGCTAAAAATTGATCTGATATATTTAAGGACATGAGATAGAGAGAGAGAACAAAAGAGTGGATGGAAGAATGAGAGTGAGGACATAAGAGAGAGAGAGAGAACAAAAGAGTGGATGGAAGAATGAGAGTGAGGACATAAGAGAGATAGAGGAAGAAAGAGGGAGAGAGAGAGAGAGAGAACAAAAGAGTAGATGGAAGAATGAGAGTGATGAAATAAGAGAGAGAGAGAGAGAGAGAGAGAGAACAAAAGAGTTGACGGAAGAATAAGAGTGAGGACATGAGAGAGAGAGAGGGGGGGGGGGGGAGGAACTACGTAAAAATGGAATAGCACACTGGATTCACGTTATACTAGCTTTGATGCGTATCAGGACAATCACCCCCCCCCCGGACAATCACCCCCGGAAAATTACCCCCGGAAAACTAGGATGGGGATGATCGTCCAAGGGAAACATTTTAGGGGGTAATTGTCCTTCGGGGTATTGTACTATTATAGGGTAATTATACGGGGGTAATTGTCCTGGCGAGGTTGTCCTCAGGGGTATTTTTCCGGGGGTGGTTGTCCAGGGGGTTATTGTCCTACAACCGTTATGATGAATAGACCTCTAGACCTGTGAAACTGGAGGACGACTATATCCAATGACAACATAACGTTGGTAATATTATATACAAAGTGGATGGTTGAAGTTTTTATATTAGAAGAGGGGGCGAAAGTGCCATAACTAGGCATAATAAAGGAAACGTGATCACTTCCGCGACGGTGTATGTATTGCACTCTGATAGAAAGTAATGCACACAAACACGGAACGAAACGGGTGTACATACACCCAACAAATGTGACACACGTCATTGCAATTTTTTTCTTGTTGTTCCTTTGTTGGCTATTCATGACTTGTTTTGATATTAAATCTAATCATGCATCACATAGAGCATTACGACACACGCACCATTACGCATACCTCGATTGCGAAACGAGCGGGTTTTTGCCACTTGCAAATTATTATTTACGCAATAACCAATCTATCCCGGGTATATATTATAAACGTAGATTCAGCTTGATGCCACAATCTCATTTAGTTGTTGTTATATCGCAGGATTCGCAGGCATCAATCTAGGGACTTTTTGCTCATGAATTGTCTGACATAAAGCACGTCAGATGCATCTGTATGATATACTCCTATTGAACAATCTATCCTTAGTCATTTGCAGATGTCATTTGAAAATTTCGAGGCAATTGGGAGTCAAGTGCTAAAGTCATTGCGTATAGGCCTACCTGGATTTTATATGGCATCGTAAAAATATACTTGGATCAAAATCATTATTCTGGCAAGAAAGGAACGTCTGTATTTATATATAGTTATATAAATATTTACAACTGGAACTTTAGGGCCTAATTGGTATTCATCAGATACGTTTAATCCCGAGATTGCTCAAAGTATTAACACGGACAGGCGTATAAAGCTCAGGAAGGTAACATTTTCAATAATTGTATTAATATTAGTATTATTAGTGTTATTATTATTTTTGCTTTAGAGGTAAATTCTTTTGTTCAGGTTCGTAACGTGTTTAATTCGCGTTCTGTTTTGATGATGATGATCATGATTCACAGCATTTGTATGGCGCCATAATTATATCTGTTTCAAAAAACATTCAAAGGCGCGAGCTCCTCCAATAAAGTAGCATTTAAATTTAAAAGAGCCTTGAATTGGTCTAGATGATGGGAGGGAATTCCACAGGCGAGGAGCAATAGGCCTAGAGGAAAATGCCCGGTTTCCATATCCCTTGGGCATCTGTTTTGAACTCCTGAACCTGTTTCGTTTAGGTTCTCAAAACACTCTGTCGAGGTTCGATGCCTATTTTGGTTAGGTTTTAAATATATTTTGTTCAGGTTCTGAAAATACTCTGTTAAGGTTCGAAACCTATACAGCTACGATTAGTCTCACTGGACAACGTCTCCTTTTGTAGGATTCCCGCAGCATAACACGTTAGCCTATTGACTATTACACACACAACAAATTTAACAAAAATTAAAAAAATCGTTTAAAAAAAAAAAAAAAAAAAAAAAATTTGTTTAGATGTTCATGAAAATCACATCCAACCAGGCATACGTTGACACTTACTCTTTTATTCAGTGTAACCAGGCGCGGATCCAGGGGGGGGGGGGCGAGCGAGCCTTGGCCCCCCCCCCCCCCGCAAAAAAAAAAAAAAAAAAAAAAAAAGGAGAGAGAGAAAAGGAAAAGAAGGGAAAGGGAAAGAGGAGAGAAAGGGAAAAAAAGAGGAAGAAAAGAGGAAGAGGGAAGAAGGAGATCGGGGGGGGGGGGGCAAAAATAATTGCCTCCCAGGCTGTTGCCCCCCCCCCCCCCCCATCAAAAAATAAAAGAGAAGGAGTGGGGAAAGAAAAAAGGAAAAGAGGAGATAAAGGGAAGGAAAAAAGAGGAAGAAGAAAAGAAAAGAAGGGGGATATCAGTTGCAATTTTCCCGCCAACAAGTTGTGGATCGGGGGGGGGGGAGCCAAAAGGCCCTTGCCTCCCCCCCCCCCCCCGTCACCGCTAAAAAAAAAGAGAAGGAAGGAAAAGGAAAAGAGGAGAGCTAAAAGGGAACAAAAAAGAGAAAGAAGAAAAGAAAAAGGGAGATAAGAAGGGGAGATCAGTCAACAATGTGTGGAGCGGAGTGGGGGCAAAAATGACCTTGCCCCCCCCCCCAGCAAACCTAAAAGAGAGAGAAGGAAGGGAAAAGGAAAGAGGAGAGAAAGGGAAAGAACAAGAAGAGAATGAAGAAAGGTAAGGGATATCAGTTGTAATTTTCTCGTCAACAAGGTGTAAATCGGGGGGGGGGGGGGGGCACTGGCGTACTGATAGGGGGGGGGGGGCTTTGGGGAAATAAATTTAAACGTGGTTTATTTCTAATTCCATAACGGTGGTTTACAAATAATGCTGAAATGACATAATTTTCCGAGATTTTTCCTCACTTTTAAGTAAATTGTACTTTTTTATGCGTTTGTTGGAAAATGACAAATTCCAAAATGTACAGCCAGGCAAGAAAATGCTTCTTGAGATGCCTACATGTCAGGGCACGCGGAACGGCGGGGATCGGGATCCTCGAGCCCCCCCCCCCCCCACTTTTTTTTAAAAAGTATATTAAAGAGAAATAGAAAGAAAGAGAGCAAGAAAGAAAAAATAGTTAACTGCCAGTGTCACATTATAATGAGGTATCAAAATATGCTCATCTGACCATGATTAAATTAAATGCCTAAAACCACGAGGGCTCTGCCCCCTGGATTCCACCTAGGGCCCTAAGGCGGGCCCTTAGATGCTCATCTGACAGTAATTAAACGCCTAAAACCCCTGAGCTTCCGGGGGCTCTGCCCCCTGACCCCAACCAAGAGCCCTAAGGCGGGCCCCTTGTTACTCATCTGACCGTAATTTAGTGCCTAAAACCCTTGAGCTTCCGGGGGCTCCGCCCCCTGAACCCCACGCCAATTAGTGACCTGCCAGTGTCACAATTAGGTATCAAAGTAATGCTCATCTGACCGTAATTAAATGCCTAAAACCCCTGAACTTCCGAGGCTCTGCCCCCTGGACCCCGCCTAGGGCCCAAAGGCGGACCCCTGAATGCTAATCTGACCGTAATATTATTGCCTTAAACCCCTGAGCTTCCGGGGGCAGACAAGGTATCAACATATGTTCATCTGACCGCAGGCGCGTAGCCAGGGGGGGGGGGGGGGGTGCGATGGGGTGGTCCCCAAAAAAACGCCGGCCAAAAAAAAGAGGAGTGATAAGAAAAAGGACGTAGGAAGAAAAGGAAGTAGACAAAGAACATTTTTGAAATTCAGACAAAGATTAAGAGTCGAGAACGGTACGAATCGTCTTTTTTCTCTAATAATTCAATAAAACGTCAAGGCTTCCGCGCTTCGCGAAGGAGGGGGGGGGGGAGGATGGAACTGAATTCAGACAAGGATTAAGAGTCGAGAACGGTACAATGAATCGTCTTCTTTCTCTAATGATTTAATGAAACGTAAAAGCTTCCGCGCTTTGCGCGGGAGGGGGGAAACTGAATTTAGACGAAGATTAAAAGTCATAACGGTACAACGAATTGTCTTCTTTCGCTAATGATTTAATGAAACGTAAAAGCTTCCGCGCGGGGGAAACATAATTCAGATGAGGATTAAAAGTCATAACGGTACTACGAATTGTCTTCTTTCGCTAATAATTTAATGAAACGTCGAAGCTTCCGCGCTTCGCGCGGGAGGGGGGGGGGGGAAACTGAATTTAGACAAGGATTAAGGGTCGACAACGGTACAACGAATCGTCTTCTTTCTCTAATGATTTAATGAAACGTCGAAGCTTCCGCGCTTCGCACGGGAGGGGGGAACTGAAGTTAGACAAGGATTAATAGTCGAGAACGATACAACGAATCGTCTTCTTTCTCTAATGATTTAATGAAACGTAAAAGCTTCCGCGTTTCGCGCTTGAGGGGAAAACTGAATTAAGACGAAGATTAAGAGTCATAACGGTACAAAGAATTGTCTTCTTTCGCTAATAATTTAATGAAACGTCGAAGCTTCCGCGCTACGCGCGGGAGGGGGAAACTAAATTCAGACTAGGATTATTTTCGAGAGCGGTACAACGAATCGTCTTCTTTCTCTAATGATTTAATGAAACGTAAAAGCTTCCGCGCGGGGGAAACATAATTCAGATGAGGATTAAAAGTCATAACGGTACAACGAATTGTCTTCTTTCGCTAATAATTTAATGAAACGTCGAAGCTTCCGCGCTTCGCGCGGGAGGAGGGGGGGGGGGGGGACTCAATTTAGACAAGGATTAAGAGTCGAGAACGGTACAACGAATTGTCTTCTTTCTCTAATGATTTAATGAAACGTAAAAGCTTCAGCGCTTCGCGCGGGGGAGGGGAACTGTATTTAGACGAAGATTAAGAGTCATAACGGTACAACGAATTGTCTTCTTTCGCTAATGATTTAATGAAACGTAAAAGCTTCCGCGCTTCGCGCGGGGGGGGGGGGGGGGGAACTAAATTCAGACTAGGATTAGTTTTCGAGAGCGGTACAACGAATCGTCTTCTTTCTCTAATGATTTAATGAAAAGTAAAAGCTTCCGCGCGGGGGAAACATAATTCAGAGGAGGATTAAAAGTCATAACGGTACAACGAATTGTCTTCTTTCGCTAATAATTTAATGAAACGTCGAAGCTTCCGCGCTTTGCGCGGGAGGGGGGGAACTGAATTTAGACAAGCATTAAGGGTCGACCACGGTACACCGAATCGTCTTCTTTCGCTAATAATTTAATGAAACGTCGAAGCTTCCGCGCTTTGCGCGGAAGGGGGGAAACTGAATTCAGACGAAGAATATTTTCGAGAACGGTACAACGAATCGTCTTCTTTCTCTAATAATTTATTGAAATGTCAAAGCTTCCGCGCTTCGCGGAGGAGGGAGGGGCGAGTTTCCCACCCCCCCCCCCCCCAATTACGTCACTGCTGGTCACCATAACGTACCAATATTTGGCTCGCATGATTTCAAATGTGGCCCCCCCCCCTAAGAAATCCTGGATCCGCGCCTGAGTGTAACCCTCACTTCCCATTCCGTTTTAAAGTTCAGCCGTCTTATTCTGATCAAAATAGGTCGCTTGTTGTTGTTGTTGGCTTCATATTCCACACCGGAAACATTTCACTTCTTCAGTCATTTTAGAGCAACAAGTCATCAATTAACAGCTAGCAAACGGTGTACGATACGTACAGTGCATGCAGTATTTACGTGCGTACGTATACGCAACGGTATACAATCTTACAATCTGTACGATCTACACAGTGTAACGAACCTTTTTTTCTCCCATCAATGATGGGTGAACTATCTTTCATCACGTGATTTACCTTTGACCAATCGTAGAGCAAAATTCTTAGTATGTGGAATATAATTATATCTATATGTTCATTTTGAGTCGCTTGTTTAGCTAAACTGTTGGCTCTGTAGTTCACAATGCGCAGGTATCCACTCAAAGTTTATGTCTTTACCAAATTGTGTCAATTTCTCCGAGATTTCTATAATTATACTATATTTTTCCATATTTTTAAAAGCCTTCATGGCTGACATTAAATATTACTACATATATTGGGAGATACTCCACTATCCATTGTAAGGCTAGGATGATCGCTGTCAGTTCGGCAGTCATAATATTTACTGGGGTGCTTCTATAACCTCTACTTATCTTAAATTTTGGAATATCAAAAAGCTGCACCCGTTAGACCATCATCAAGTTCGGATTCATCTGTATATTTTTCAAATAGTTGAAATCCTTTTCTAATGCACAATTTAACTGCTGTATTGGAAGCGACTCTTTCTTTTTCACTTGATCATGTATACCGAAATAAACATTTTGTTTCCTAAAATGCCAAGGAGTAGTGCGAAGAGTACAATCCGCTTCCGTGATCTATAATAGGCCTGATAGGCCTGATAAGGCCTTTATAGTATACCATTAGCAATACTCGGGAGTTGCACCCCACTGCGTACCAGCTATACAGCGTAATAAATTCATGCGTTTTTTCCATTTCCAACAATACTATCAATGTAAGTAGCCCAAGTTAATCTGTAATCAAACCACATTCCTAGGAATTTGTGTGAATTATGATGGAGAATAATGCAATCATTAATCTTTAGCTTGACTTCTTTTATTTCCCGTATACCAAATAGGACCGTTTTGACTTCGAAAAGGAAACGTACACTTCTCAACTTTTACACCAGTTTTCTATCTCTTTCAACGCCGATTGAACTTTATTTAGTGCGATTTTGAGTTTTCGGCTAGAATCCAGATACAAATATCATCCGCATAAAATGAAACGTTGGCTATTCGTTTAAAAAAATCATGATCATTCAACATGAATGTAAATAGCAGTGGACTGATTATACTTCCTGAGAGATTCCTTGTAGTACTTCCTTACTGTTTGACAGTTTCCCGTCTACTCTAACTTAAGCAGTTCTCCGGCTGAAAAACACTTCGACCCATTTTTAAATGTTTCCTCTCAAACCTGCTTCGTAAATGTTATAATATATATATATATATATATATATATATATACACCTATATAATTATTTTCTCCATAGTACATCGTATAGGCTTTCTCTAAGTCTACGAAGACTACGATTGTATACTATTCATTTAATAAGGCCATATCAATATCGGTCTCTAAACTAATGATTTGGTCGATTGTGGAATTATGCTCCTCTCTTTTCGGAAACCCGATTGTAACGGGGTTATATCATAATATTTTTCAATAAACAATGTCAAACGGTTTTAACCATCCTCTCCATAATACAGCGTACTGGAGATAGTGAGATGTGTCTGTATATGATGAAGGGTTTGATGGATATCTTCCAGCTTTTAAAACTGGAATTAGAATAATTATGGCATGTAACATTTATCCGGGCAGGATGGCACTGTCCCAGATCTCATTCAGGCCCTTAACCTATTTTGTTCAGATTTTAAACAATTTTGTTGAGGATTGTCGGAAATGGAGAAGATTATTCGCGATCAGATGGGGTTGAGGACTTTGGAGGACATCCCCAACCGTGGGGGAGGGTGCATCAACCAATGCAAGAGTTTCCAGACTGAGAGAGGAAACTTCTGTGTCAAGATGAACACCAAGAGACAGGTAAGGTTTCTTAGAATTGTGCTTTCTAATGATGATGATGATGATGATGATAATGATAATGAAAGTAGCAACAGTTTGGGTTGGTTTGGTTCGGTTTTATTTTTCGTATACAAATTCAAATACATACAAGAATACAATTTACATATACAAATCAAGAATTAAAAACGGTTAGAATGCTCTATTCAGAGCCATTATTAAAATGGCTCTGCTCTTCATAGAGGTCCAGAAATAGAGGGCGGGGGGGGGGGGCAGCGACCTCCTTTCGAAGCCCTGTTAGGATTGGTGGGATTCCCGCGGGAATATCAATTTAGGGATTTTTTTTTCTTCTTCTTCTTTCTTTTTCCAAGGGTGAAGAGAAGGCCGACTGGATTCCCGAAATCACATTTCCCGGAAAAATGTCACCCCGGAGATTCGCCCCTGAGTTCTTTAACTTGATTAAAACACAACTTGTAGTCATAATAGATAAGGTTGAGTTTTGGGGAGAGGTGACAAATAATTTGTGAGCGTTATCATTGTTATTATGCAAGTGTGGAAGAAGATCAGAGATAAAAATGTTCCCTGAAAAGCTTGGCTCTTCAAATGCCTTCATATTCTAAATATGACAAGTAACAGCTTAAAAATGAGGCCCGAATAGTTTTGCCACATGTTTGTGTATTCCCGTATACATCTTTATGTGTACAGTGCTTGTTACTTTACCAACATTCGGCCAATTTTTGTATCAGTTTGATGCCTCCAGAACCTTGTAGTACACACCAATACAAATTTAATGTAAAAGATTCTCATTGATGAACGACATAATAGCCTACTCACTTCATCTTCATCTAGCTGAACAAATTTTAGGAGAAGTTGCTCTGACTCAGACATGTGAGATGATAACCTAAAAATCAGGATTATTGCGTAATACTTATCCACCATCTCATTATTGCAGACAAGGACGATGTTCGAGGGCGAGAAGCAGGCGCGTAGCCAGAGTTTGATGTTTGGGGGGGGCACATACATGTAATCGATCGAGGTAAAAAAAAGGGGTCTACAAAATTTCAACCGATCCTGGGAATCATGTCGTATGGTTTTCTTATCGGGGCATTTCGTCTTACCCACTGTTGCAAAATCATGTCCAACTTTTTTTGAATCCATAAGGGCAAAAAAATGAACCGCTTTGAAATAGGTTTCCCTTAAAAAATGGATTGGGCTGGGTATGTTATTAGAGTAAATTATATTTGATATACAGTGTATTGTACTTGATATATGTCAAGAGTTTAGGTTGTGATATGTTATTTTCGGCTCGGTGTAAAAAATGTCAGAGGTAAAAATGCCAGATGTAAAAATGTCAGAGGTAATAATGTTAGAGGTAAAAATGACAGAGGTAACAAAAAAATATCAAAACAAAAGCATGTTACTGGCAGGCGCGGGTACAGGGGGGCAGCGGGCCTTGCCCCCCCCCCCCCCCCCCCAAAAAAAAAGGGGGGGAAAAGGGGGCAAAGGTAATTTTGACTAGAAATTTACCCTTTTTTTTGCTCTGGGGGGGGGGGGGGGTATTATTGTAATACATTGTATTATCCTCTGACATTTTTTTTAACCTCTGACATTTTTACCTCTGACATTATTACCTCTGACATTTTTATCTCTGACACTTTTACCTTTGTCGTTTTTACCTCTGACATTTTTACCTCTAACGTTATAATCCCGACATTTGGTTTGTACCTCTGACATTTTTGTTGTACCTCTGACATTATTACCTCTGACATTTTTATTTCTAACATTTTTACCTCTGACTTTTTTACCTCTAACATTAAAACCCCGACATTTTGTTTGTACCTCTTACACTTTTTGTACCTTTGTCATTTTTACCTCTAATTTTTTTACCTCTAACAATATAACCCCGACATTTTGTTTGAACCTCTGACATTTTTTTGTACCTCTGACATTTTTATCTCTGACATTATTACGTCTGACATTTTTATCTCTGACATTTTTACCTGTGACATTATAACCCCGACATTTTTTGTGTACCTCTGACATTTCTTTTGTACCTCTGACATGTTTACCTCTGACATTATTACGTCTGACATTTTTATCTCTGACATTATTACGTCTGACACTTTTATCTTTGACATTTTTACCTTTGAAACTTTTACCTCTGACATCTTTTCCTCTGACATATTATCCCGACATTTTTTGTGTACCTCTGATATTTCTTTTGTACCTCTGACATTATTAACTCTGACATGTTTACCTCTGTCCTTATTACCTCTGAAATTTGTGTGTACCTCTGACATTATTACCTCTGACATTTTTTTTTTTTTTTACCTCTGACATGTTTACATCAGACATTTTAACCTCTGACATTTTTACCTCTGACAATTGCACCTCTGACATAATTACCTCTGACATTTTTACCTGGCACCTTATTTTCTATTGTTTCCTTGTGTAATTTGTAGATCCCCTCTACAAATCAGCTGTGCTGTTATGGCACAGCTGAGCAGGGTGAATCTTATAAATAAATTATTTTCATAATGTTATTATACTTCTTTTAATACTCGATAAATAAAATCATTCAATCAAAACCAGTTTGCATCTGCACAACAGTCGTCTCATGTTGAGAGAGAAAAATAATGATGGAAGGATAGGTGGTTCTCATCATGTGACATAAATCCGATATTTCATTTCCCCACCCCCCCTCATATTACATCTTTTTTTCTTGTCAAGAGGTTTTTTAAATATTTTTTCCATTTCATTGATTGATTTTCTACATTCCAGTTCAAAAAAAAAAATGCAAATACAAAATAATGTACATTGTAAAATACAAAGGAATACATAGATAAAGAAACAAACATACCAACAACAGAAAAGTGACCTAAAAACAAATGACACAGGGTTGAATAGTGAGTAAACATGGTAAACCAGTATGCGAACGGGAAAAACAAAAACAAAGTTGCATATCACAGGCCTATCTATCTCAGTGGTGCACTGGGGAGGGGGGGGGGGGGGGTGGCTCACCGACCTGTCTGTGACTGTCCTAATTGTTGAAAGAGGTAAAAATACTATCTTGACTGCTGTATTCTGAAATATTCCTCGCCTTTATTTATGGGGGGGGGGGATACTTACTCAGCTTAATGAATCCGAAATCACCCATTCAACCAGGATAACTCATGAAATAGCGATTTTTCTTTTCGTCTATTCTCAGGATTTTTTCGTCCGCCAAAGATTAAAACCTAAAGTGGATTACATTGAGCAAGAGTGGGGGGACCGCACGCTGATTGAACTGTGGCCGCGTCTTGTGCGGTCGCTACCGCGGTTATTCCGCGGTATCGACCGTATCACCCCAGCCTTGCTGCACGGCGACCTACACGGGGGAAACGTTGCCGAAACAGCGAATGGCCCAGGTGAGTTGCGATTTGACAGGGGGGCTTTGCTTTAAGATATGGTATTGTGTGACAACGCCCGCCCCCCTCCCCCGCGGCCCCGCCCATCCACAAAAACTATGTGTTGGCAAAGTCTCATTTTATATAGGTTGTCGGTCGGCAAAACTTTAAAATATGGCTTGTTTTAGTTATATTTGTTTGTATTTTGTTTGTTTTGTTTTATTTCATTAACTGATAAAAGTTTAGGGCGAAGGTTACGATTATATTTTATCTATATTAGGAAAATCGTTGACGTCAGAGATTGACAGCGGAGATATTATGACTGCAGCAACTGTAATCAAATTATGAGGTTTATATGGTTTTCATAGGAACAGGTCAATTAATTTTGCTTTACTACTACTACTGCTACTACTACTACTACCAATACTACTACTATCAGTACTACTACTACTATTACTACTACTACTACTACTACTACTACCACTACTATTTCTACTACTACTACTACTTCAACAACAACTACTACTACTACTACTACAACTATTACGAATACCACCACTATTACTACTACTATACTACCGCTACAACTACTATACTACTACTACTACTACTACTACTACTACTATACTACTGCCACTACTACCACTACAACTACTACTACTACTACTACAACTATTACGAATACCACCACTATTACTACCACCATTACTACTACTACCACTACCACCACTACTACTACTACTACTACTACTACTACTACTACTACAACAACTACTACTACTACTTCTACTTTTACTACTAATACTACTACAGTCAAATCTGCTTTAGAGACCACCTGTATAGGAAGACTATCGGTCTTTTTAGACCGCAGTTTTCGTTTCCTTTGATACATATTTCTCACTGAAACCTGCCTTCAAAGACAACTTTTCATCTATTTATTTATCCATATATTTAGTTATTTATGCATTCATTTATTTAAAAAAAAAATTCTATATTTATTTTGCTTATTACTGACTTTACAGAGGTTATTAAAGGATGCCATAAACTTCAGTTTTAGTCTCAATTGTTCTCACTGTATATAAACGTTTTGGGCACTTTTTAAACTTTCACTACTGTTAAGAAAATCAAAATTTCCCTGTTATAATTGTTTATGGTTAGGGTAAGTACAAAGCCAAGTAGACTAAAACTTAATATAATAAGCAACCATAAAATGGTTTAACACCCTTAATTGTATTTTTAATTGACATTAAAAATACGTACTTCCCAATAAACAAAATCACGTGAAAATCACGTCAATATCAAGGTATCGACTTGAGGAGAGTTACGTTCTTCAAACACCGGACATTTACGTAAATGTGTTAATACGTTTATTGCACTAGGTCACTTAAAACACACGTACACTAAATCACGCAATTGTCACTGCAATATCACCATTATAATGACGTGATTATCCCTACCTTGGAGACCATGGTTTGGAAACCTAATACTCCCGTGTTTTTTTGGTTATAAAATTACATCTTCATAAACGAAATTATCGCGTCACAGAAACACGTGAAGCGTTAGTGATAGTTTTAGTCAAAATATCTGCGTGAAATTCACGTGAATATTACGTCGAAGAGGAAATATATTACTGTAACCCGCGTTCAACCCAATAATTACGCAAATGTTACACAATAAATAAACCAAAATAATGACGTTCTCATCCCGTTTCTGAACATCGTGTTTTGGATCTTCCATAATTACGTCCAGGCGCGCCGGAAGCAGTTTGGGATTAGAGGGGGTGGGGGGGGGGGGGGTGGTTATGCAAACATCCCAGAGGAGAAAGCTAGTTGCAACTGGTCCAGTTGATGAACCAGTTAATGCCAACTGGTAACCCCGGAAATTGAAATGGGCTAAATGATCCAGTTGATCCAGACCAGTTAGAATTCAACTGGTCTAGCTGAGCCATTAGAACCATTTGGTAAAACTTTCAACCAGTTGAACGGCAACAACACTTCAATACTGGTACGTCTGTATTTCCAATGTAAAGGCATTGGTAATAAGTAGACTTACATAATTTAATTTAATCGAATTTTTTTCATATACTTGTATTTTATTGAAATTATTTTAGTTCTAGTTAATGTTTTCCTTATTCATGTTTAATTAAATGTAATTTATACGAAGTAGCGAAATGTCCTAATAACTGGTAATTTATATTTGTAGTATTTTCGAAATGAATTGCATATAACTAAATCATCAGTAATTAAGAAATATGCTGTAAATTCAGATAAACTGTTTAAAAAACATAGATCTGCACGCACCCCATATTCAATATGCAAATTAATTTGTGTCAGCTGGTTCAACTGGAAACATGCCAACAGTCAGCCAGCAGTCATCAACTGGTGCAACTGGAAATATGCACACAGACCGGTTATCAACTGGTGCAATGAAAAGATGCCAACAGTCAGTTATCAACTGGTGAAAATAGAAATATGCCAACAGACACGGGATTATCACCACGGAACTTAAATGGTAACTGTGAAACCATCAAGACACCCAAGAATAACTCATTTTTCACACCTGGAAATCACGGAATACCCAGCTTAGATTAATAATCCGTTTGAGTCACGAAATCATCACCGCGGAACTGCTGGCAATTTTGAATACCATTTACATAGGTGTTTTAAGACACCTAATAATTACTAATTTTTCACACCTAAATATCACGAATTCACAGCTTAGATTAGTAATCAGTTTTAGCTACGTGATCATAACCAATAAAGTTATGGTAACTTTGAAACCATTTAAAAAGGTGTTTTAAGACACCTAATAATTACTAATTTTTCACACCTAAAAGTCACTTATGCCCAGCTTAGATTAATAATCGGTTTGAGTCACGAGATCATCACCGCGGAACTGCTGGCAACTTTGACTACCATTTAAATAGGTGTTTTAAGACACCTAATAATTACTAATTTTTCACACCTAAATATCACGGATTCACAGCTTAGATTAGTAATCAGTTTTAGCTACGTGATCATAACCAAGAAAGTTATGGTAACTTTGAAACTATTTAAAGAGGTGTGTAAGACACCTCAGAATTACTAATTTAATATAACCAGAGATTCACGGACAGAACAATAAGACGATTAGCCGGTGTAAGTAACGTGATTATTACCATCAACCTTGGATAACCTGTGAAACCAATCGATTAAGGTGCTTACAAAACCAAATAATTACTTATTTACCACCACCATCAATTAACGGACAAAAAACTCGTTGCTTGGTCAAGTGGTTATTTGGTCATAAACACGTGATTTATAGAGGTAAGTGGAATCACGTTACTCCAGTCGCGTGATAAATTGGTGGTTTTTAGGTTAGATGAAAACGTGAACAGGAGTACCTTTTTGGTTTAAATGAAAGCACGTGTCGATAACGTTTAAATTTAGTTCAAAAGGCACTATACTTTAAAATCACTTAAAATACACTCCCAAAAGAGGTTACTTTTTAGTGTTTTGTTTATTGGGTTAACATGTCTATTGAAATTAATCGTTTATTGATGGTAATCCAAAATTATGGATTTTATTGCGATAAATTTATTTGAGTCGCTTTGATTCGATTTGATTGGTACATTCCAATCCAATTGTATGATTGTTTTTACTCGCAGGCCCCCATGGGAGACCAACTGATTTTAGAATGGGCTACCTTGTGAATAAACATTAAATAATGGAATAGGCATGAAAAGACGAAACCAATTATTACATGTGTATTAAAAAATATTACACAGACCTATCATGCAAGGCATTAGGCCAATGTGTGTGTCCCATGCCAACAGCGTTGCTGCTTTCCGTCTATGAACTGAGCGTTAAACACACAACGCACCACCTTATATTAGGGGGAAGGGGTTACGCCCCTCTCTGCCTGCTTACCAATTTTGGGGTATGCTGATGCACTATTACATTTATTTAGTCTAAATACATGTTTCTCCTTTTCTTTCTTGTCATTTGCAGGAGTCACTTTGGACCAAAGTACAAAGATTAAGTGATAGCGCTATCCACGGAACTATTTGCAAATTGATTACATATATAATGTATAATATTCGTAAGTGGCACATTATGACAGCTAAATATTAATATATAAATATATACCGTTAATTCCTTGAAAGAATTGTGCAATCAAAGTCATCCAATGAAATTCAAATATCTTATTGAATTTATATCTGCCTTATGACCAGTGGCGTAGTTAGGTCCAAGCATTGAGGGATTATTGATGCTGAGGAGGATTCCTTTCCCCCACCTTCAAAATAAAAGTTCTCTCTTTTAACCCCCCCCCCCCCCCCCTCGAGTCTTAAAAGGGGTGCGGCATGACGAGATTAGGTGTCTTCCCGTGGCCTGACTCGGGGCAAATCGGGTGTAATACGACCACGGACGACGCGACCGCAGTATTCACGTGCGTACAACATACGCGAAACCGAAGCGTGAGGAGAACTTCGGTCTGTTTCGCGAACGCTAGCGCGCGCTGACCGTTGATCAAGTCCATTCATTTACGTGCAGTTATCCAAATAAGTCGTAGATGGCGGTAACCAGTATTTGCAATGCTACACCCCCTTTAAAACCCATGCCCCCGCCCGCCGGGCCCTTCCCCCACAGGTTTGTGCCCCCATATGTACGTACCCCAATGGCTGGACTCACGATTCGCCACTGTAATTTTAGGGCGGTGGAATGATAATCCGAAGACCCCCCCCCCCCCCCTTCGGCCTCTACCGCTTAAAACATTTAAGCATTTCTTTGCATTTCTTTCTTAGCTCACAGTCACAACTTTCGTGGCAATAAGAATGTTCTTTGTTTAATAATAAGATTTATTTTGTAGCGCAGAAGGTGATAAATAGATCGATTCTAAGAAAATGGGATTTTAGATGCTCTGTGGTGCAATATCAGCCTTATTTTAATGCATTTTTGGGACATTTTTTTCAGAGCAATTTACAAGCAATTCATCATAAACTAAAAATACCAAATGGAAAGTGTGGACATTATAGGAGTATGGACGTAAAGGATTATGTTTTGTTCCTCAAGATTTAACAATCACCTCTACCCGTGGACTAAAGAGGATCTTTCTTGGTCACATGATAAGAGATAGGAAATCATGAACACCAAATGGACATGCAAGCAACATCAAATGTTCATAGCAAGAGTCATATATTTAAAGATAAAGGTGAGTTCTGGTAATGCGATTGCATTGTGAAAGAAAAGGTATGGAATGGATCAGAAAAAAGTTGATCATGTAGCATGTAAGTATTGATGTGCACTGCAAGGTTCTGGAGCCATCAAAATCATAATAAATTTGGCCAAGTCTTAAAGTAACAAGCACTGTAGTACAGAAAGGTGTATATGGGACTACACAAATGGTGTCGGGGCTACCTTGATTTCCTTATCTTTCGATGCTCATTACTCAGCCAGTATACATTTTCTTCCAAAATTGTTAGGCACATGACATTTATTTGTAATCTTGAACATTCAGTGTAAGTTTCGTGTGATTCTGTGAGAATTAATTTTCTTTCTTTTTTACCAGAACTCAAGTTTATCTTTAACTCAACTGCTCAAGGGGTATTTGCATTTCACGTCATATACAAACGAAATCAACTGATAAGAAACCTTCAAGTTGTGACATGTACCTCTCTTTCTATAATTAGGCAAGACAAAGAATGCATTATTGAAAGATTAATAACTTTCTTATCTTTAATCTGCTCACTGAACTTCCAGTGACCTGTTCCTCTTATTTTTCTGCCTCTATTCAAACATACTTATTTTTGAGTGTACTTCCCCTTTAACTGTAATTCATTTTTAATGACAGAGTGTGACTAAATATAATAGTTCCCATCATGTAATATTGTTTTGCATCAGTTCTTTATATGTTGCCGGCAAATATTGAGGGGTGAAATGGTGTTACAACTATGCTCCCAACCAGTGGCGTACGCAGGATTTTTTCAAGGGTTTTTTTTTTAAATCGGGCCCAAAATTTCGCAACGACTCAGCTTTATTATTTTGCTCCCGAAATTTTGAAAATCGTGCCGGCCGAAAAGTCGCTCAGTGGGGGGGGGGGGGGGGGGGGGGGGGATAAGAGGAAACTTTTTTTTTTTTTTTTGGTCTCGAAATTTGAAAATTTGAAGAAAAAAAATTATAAAAAAATTATAAAAAAAAGAAGCTCAAAAGGTTTTTTTTTCTTCACCAAAAAACATACACAAAACATACACATAAAAAAAACTCAAGGTGGGGGGGGGGGGGGGGGGTGTTAACCCCAAACTCCCCCCCCCCCCTGCGTACGCGCCTGCTCCCAACAAGAACCTCACAACAGTAGTACACGCATCACTACGTAAACATGCTATTGCCAGTTTTCTCAAATGCTCTCACCATTCGAGTTTGTGAATATGTTTCCTGACTTAATTGTAATTTGGTCAATAAAATATGATACTTTGTTCATACAAACTGTGTCTGAAAAACTCTTGTTCTTTCAATAGCATTTACTTCTGTTCCCATCTGAACATCTACAATCCTAGGTTTGACTCCAGAGTTCAGAGTCAGT
>JAVYIG010014936.1:0-38703 GCA_035222895.1 Strongylocentrotus droebachiensis | reverse complement strand
GATGTGGGTGTCACTCAGGCGCGGACATACGGGGGGCGACGGACCCCCCCCCCCCCCCTCTTTGAAAAAAAAAAGAAAGGAAAGGAAAGAAAAAGAAAGGAAAGAAAAAAGGAAAGAAAGAAGGGCTAAAAACACGAGTAAGAAGTGGACCAATCAAGGCGCTCACTTATCCGTATCAGGGGAAAAATACACGGGGGCTCCGGGTGAATCAGCCCCGAAATGTTTTAAGTATTTTTTTCCCTGATCCGTATATAGGACAAGGCCCTGGGGTAGCTAGCCATACTCCGATATTTGGGGGTCGTTTTCCGATCAGAACTAGCCCTAACTATCATTCCAGGATTTTGTTTCAGAACCTGAGACAAAGTCACCCAATCCCTTTAAGTTTCAAAAAGTAGACTTCATTGACCTGTACATAGGCTTAGGAACCGGGGGGTGCTTGGGGGCACAGCCCCCCCCCCCTCCCCCCCCCCAAAAAAATATATATATATATATTGGGGGGCTCAGATATCATTGAGCCCCCCCCCCCCCCCCCCCAATATTTCGGCCGGGGCTCGGTTATCATGAGCCCCCCCCCCCCCCCTCACCCCAATATTTTGTTCGTGCTGATGAGTTGAGGGAAGTTTATGCCGGAGATATTGACTTTGTAGCATTAACTCGGCAGCTAACAAACCTCCAAGACGTGTATGACGATGAGAGGAAACCTATCAAATACATTAAAACAATCTGTGAGATTTTCAACAATAGTCCAATCTATAAGAGATCATTCTCAGAGGTACACATTCTTCTTCTCATTTACCTTACCATCCCGGTTACAACGGCAACTTGCGAGAGAACATTCTCTGTCTTGAAAGGGATCAAAACTTATCTGATAAGTACAATGACCCAAAGAAAGCTCAACCAAAGCTTAATATTACTCATTTAATCTCGTCCAGATAAACTGGACTTGAAAAAATATTGCCCGAAACTTTGTTTCCAGGAACACAAGAAGACAAAACTTCTTTGGCACATTTTGTCTGAGGCTGCATGTGCACCTCAAGAGAAGAAAAGTCTGAAATTTTTCGCCGCGATGACATAGACGAGGAACAAAGAATTTATTTCCAGGTGCAAATTAATAGTGTGGTACGGTATGTCACTGAAACCGCTCCCGTAGGACTTTTGTGCCAAAATTGATTTTTTGGCATTTTTGGATTGATTGGGGTCCAATCTATCAGAAATTGATGGGGTTCAAATTTTCCCGACCCTCAACCCCTCTCTGGGGGGGGGGGGGGGGTAGTTTCCTATCATGTGACCCCCTAAAATTGGGTGTGTCATTCATCTAATGACTGGTTTCACAAAACTTGAGTTGTTTTCTAGAACTGTGATTATCCCTCAACAGCGAGAAAGGTAATTTGAAGACTTTCACTTGGATAAACCCTCTAACCAACCCATCCCCATCCCCATCCCTACCCCACCCCCGTCAGCCCAATTTGCGTACCTTTGTCATTGTTCGGCCAGCTGTTTTAAGGTGTAGCACTTTTATTACCATTATCATATATATTTACTAGCCCATTTCCAAACACAAAGAGACAGAAACAAACATACAAAAACCTTCATGTATACACATCTACCCCCCCCCCCCCACACACACACACATACACCGCACGTTCATGCACACACACACACTCACACACCCTTCCTCCCACACGCACATACTCACACACACCCAAACATTTACAGGCAAGTGCGCTCGCGCGCACACAGCGCGCAGACATTCTTAGGTAATTATGCTGCTCTGTGATCATGTGATCATTGTTTCCAGCTCTTCTGTGGTAAAAGTTATTTTGTTCCTTGGTCTTCGCAAGTTTGACAGAATAAAGACCCCTATTTTGCAGTATATTGCCTGATTTTCCAAGGTAAGCATAAACATATAGCCAATGGCAAATCTAGATTTTAAAATTTGTGATGTGGGTCTTCATTATCGGTTAGAGAAGAAGAAAATAAATTGCAAAAACAAGAGAGAACTTTATTACTCTTGATCAATCAATCAATTTAGATGGTTAAATTGACAAATTGGTAAACATTTTATGCATTGATATATATATATATATATATATATATATATAAGATCATGGACCTATTACAGAAGGACATTCAACGTTATTATCTTTGATCCAATGAGATCCACCGCCTTCTGATTATGTGCATCTTAATGAGAACATTCAGCTGTTTTAACAATACGACTGCTCAAGCTTTGCTCAACCAAAGAGAGATCACAGTTTTAGTCAAAACTTCCTATCACCCTTGTCAATTGGACTGCCTCTTGCTATCCACTCTCGAGTTCGTGACAAGAACCTTGTTCAAAACCTTTCAGAAGTCTACATTGGAAGTGACTATCACAAGATACTTGATCTAGAAAAGAGAGTTGAGCAGTCAGTTCTTCAACGAATGAAGGATGCTGGGGGGGGGGGGGGTTGTCTTCCTGATTTTGTCAAGAAGGGTGTGAACATCTGGTTTGCCATTGACAAAATTGATCTCTTGGAAGACACACCCACAGGGCAAGGAACCTTTCACGGGACAGTGGTTGTAATCAACCAACAGGCTGTAGATGGAGAGCCAGTGAATCAACCACTTGTCATACCCGAGAAACTTTCTTCGCAAGACCTTCTAGCATTTGAGATGAATGTGCTTCCAGAGCCAGTCATCAGAACTAGCCCACTGAGATTTCAGGCCTACAAGAAGAGGAAACAAAATCTCATTTCTCAAGAATTCACTCATACCTGGGCTCTAGTGAACTACCTTACAACAGATGACAACGGAGAAATCATCCAAACTGAACCTCAGCTGCAAGATGAAGAAGCCCAGCGCAGTGGAGAGATGCCAAGTGATACAGAGTCTACAAATGATGAGGAAACTGAGCCTTCTAGCAACAAGGGGGGAAGCTGGGTCTTCAAAGGACAGAGAGGAAACAGACTCTGTCGTGATCATCAAAAAGCAGGTGAAGAAATCAGATAAACTAGCAAAGAATGATGTTCTTCCAACATGGGCTGCAACTAGGTCCTTATTGTTGTCTCAATCCTCTCCCGCTAGCACGCCTACAAACACAGCGGTGGTTGCCCCATTATTCAAGACATCGCCAACTGATTATGGGACCCTCTATACTGTTCTTCGGTTATCCCAGGGAATATCTGCGACTGTTGTTGGCCCTCACAGAAAGACATTGATAACGCTAGATCTCGATCTTTACTCCCAAGCGTTGAAGATTCAGCAGTCGGTGGGAAACGCCAACTGGATCTTAAGAGCTGGAGCTCTCCACATTGCTTTCGCTGCCTTACATGCTCTTGGCAAAACCATCGATGGTAGCGGTCTTGACACGTGTGCTATCGAATGTGGTGCGTACACCTCAGCATCTCTTCGCAGGATCTTTGGTGGTAAAGCTTATAAGCGTGGCCTTGAATTCCACATTACTGCAAGCCTTGCAATCATGATGTTGCGTTTTGATGCCATACTATCGGATCTTCCTTAAGGATCCAATTCGCATCCAGTGCAATTCTCTCAAAGAAAAACTTCATGGACATGACCCAGAGATGGTGGAGATCTATGAAGAAATCCAATCCTGGTACTCAAGCAATGTCAAACCGCTTGAAGAAGCTGAAGACCTTGGCGAGTTTGCCCAGTTCTTGACTCAGTATCGTAACCAGGTGGAGAGTCTTGTACATCTCATTAGTTCATGTCGATCAGGGGACTGGGAGGGCTACTTGTCATCACTAGAAGACCTCACCAAGTACTTCTTTGCTCGTGATCTCCTGAACTATGCTCGCCTGTGATGCCAGTCCATCTCGCTCAAATGAATGCCCTAGAAGAGGATGATCCAGAAACATGGAATGCCCTCAAGTCTGGAGACTTTGTGGTGGCAAAGTCAGAGATACCCTTTTCTCTTCTCTTCACTGATCAGGGGCTCTAGAGCAAGAAATCAAGAAACCAAAGGGGAATGGTGGGATGGTTGGACTCACAAGAAATGATGCCGTTCTGGACCGACTAGTCACTACCACACCTCATCTTGCTGCTCTGGTAAATCATTACCTCAATGACTTCCCAAAAGCTACTGGAGCTTCGGTGAGGAAGGAGCATCATCAGCTCTCAGGAGACATTGCAGTGAGGTCAAAGAAGAATGCTCTGAAACTACGCCACCTAATCGAGCTGCACTGCGGAGTCAATCCTTTCAAGGAGAAGACACAATTGAAGAGTCTGGTTTCATCGGCACTTGTGTCAAATGAGGCGAAAAGTGACATTCTCCACTTTGCAGAAAAGGGCCAGAAGCGCTTTGAGGAGTTTGTATCTGATCGTTTGCTTTCATCATCAACCCTCTCGGTGTGGGACAAAATGAAGAAACTGAAGCTGAAATCCTTTTCAAACTGGATGGAGAAAAGGAAAGTGCGTGGTGGAGACAAGGTCATCAAGTTGCGGGAGGAACTTGCTGGGAAGATTCCTTATCATCCAAGGCAGCCACCTAAGCTTAGTTCCTAAACAATAGGTGAATATGAAATGTCAGTGGTTCCCCGTTCACTATGTGCTGTCGATGGTTCTTTGTACATCCCAACAGACAAAGCAAGTCTGATGCATGCAGTTGAAGATGCAAAGGCAGAACCTCCCGATGCTGTAAAACAGCCTGATGTCGTGGAGGATAATCATTCAACTTCCCCACAGGTTGAATGATGCAGGAACAGGTTCCGGTTACCGTAGAACATGAGATAACGCAGGTTCCTTCTGGAGCAGCCCAACAACCTAACCTCTTGCATGATCTTCCTGTCAAGGTGCTGATAATTGACGTCATGGGTGTACTTCAAGGCATGAAAAAGACACCTGCCATGCAAAAGATGTCAGACCTGCAGAATGCATTCAACAGGCGCATCGAAGGGATGATGACTAGCTATGATGAAGGTCGAGTTGTGTTTGATCGATATATGGAAGAGTCATTAAAGAACAAGACTCGACAAAAGAGTGCAACTACATCAGTAGAATACGAGATACACCCAGAAATGAAGCTCACAATGTCCATCAAGGAGCTTCTATCTTCATCGTCAACCAAGAAAAAGCTGACGTGCCTGTTAGGTCAGGGGCTGCTTGATAACTTTTCACAGAACACGGACAGCCCTTTCAAGCTAGTGGTTGTGTATGATACCTTCATCAAGGGACATGATTTTCAGGAGGCGCACACACATGAAGAGGCTGATACCCTGATTCCTAATCAAGTCCTTGCCTCTACTGCTAGTGGTGCCTTGCAAAAAATTACTGTCTGGTCCTCTGACACTGATGTCCTCCTTCTCTTAATTCATCTAGCATCTTGTGGAAACAAGGCAGTGCCCACTTCTCTACATTTTTCTACAGGCAAGTGTACAACGAAACGAGAAATAGATGTGCTGGAGCGGGTTCAAGTCATTGGACATAAAAAATGACAAGGCCTCCTTGGACTTCATAATTTTTCTGGTGCTGACTGGGGAGGAAAGTTTGTTGGGATATCCAAGAATACATGGATCAATGCCTACTTAAAGCTTGATGATGATGATCCTGCTATTATCTGCTTCAAAGAACTGAGTGAGGGTTCCATTCCAACTGAGCTTAGCAGTGGAGAGCTTCCAACACAGGTGAAGGCACTAGAGCATTTCAAATGTCGTGTTTACTGTTCATCAGGTACAACAACCCTACCATCGCTCAGATGGGAACTGTTCCGATCAAAGAACCTGGAAGGTGAGATGTTACCTCCAACTCGTGTCGCATTACTACCTCGCATCCTCCGTGCCAATTACGATGAGAGATAAATCATACAAGACTAACTACCCAGTGCTTCCTCCTATCGAATAGAATGGATGGTATTCAGATAATCGAGGATGTCTTCCAGTCAAGTGTCTTGCGCTCCCTGCACCACGGGCAGTACTTGAGCTCATCAAATGTGGCTGCAAATCAGGATGCAAGGGTCGGTGTAGCTGCTCCAACAACGATTTGCCCTGCACTCCTTTCTGTAAACGCTATAGTGGAGACTGTGAAAACCGGACAAGGGAGGATGCTCCAGATAGTGACAGCGATTGACTTTTACTGGAAGTCTGATGAACTTTCCTGTTGTCATGGTAACCACGAAGTAGGTGGTTACCCCTTTCCCGATTTTATTTTATGTTTTGTTGATAACTGAAAAGTGTTTCCAAATAATTCTTTGATTTAGATCAAGATTGTGCTATATGTACAAGTATTTCGGAACAAAATAGCTCAATTGTTTCTGTTGTTTTGTTTTTTTCTCCGGGGCGGGGGGGGGGGGGGGGGGGGGGAGGGGGGGACCATATCAACAAAACAAAATGCACATTTTCGGATTATTTTGCATTTGAAAAAAATATTACATATATAATTTGTCAACTTTCTGATTGACTGATGCAATTACAGTGCCTAGAAGTTGATATTTGAGAATTTGTTTATATTATCATCTGAAGGCGCCATCTGGTGTTTAAGTAAGTTATTCATTTGAAAGAAATACTAAAATAGGGTTGATTTTTATATTAACAGCCTAAAATAACAAGTGTTAATGACATGTGATAGGTTTCACAATTATTCCACTGTATAATAACACACAACACACAATAATGCCATTTCCACTTATTATTTCAAAATTCTAGCCCAAAAGAAAGAAGAAGGGCACATTTTTAAGGAAATATTTCCCAGTTTTTCACAATTTTTCGCAAATTGCGCCCCCATAAGGTCAAAGTGAAAAAGTTTTATGACGCAATATCATTAAAAATGAATAAGTATATACCTCAGACAACTTCACAGTGAAATTGGCGAAAAAATATATGAATTAGGGTGGAAGACACCAAATTTCCCTATTGCGCTTTATAATGCAATTTTGGCGCCCCAAATGGACCCCCCCAGGAAGTGAAGGAGGGGTCTCAAAATTTGAACCCCATCATTTTTGGCCAATTGGGACCCTTTTGAAGCCAAAACAGCCAAAAAATCAATTTTGGCAAAAAAATCCTACGGGATTACATACCATACCGCACTATAAAGACAAAGGAGGATCTCAGAATTATATTTTTTGGGTGGTGCCACATTTCAGTTTTTAAATATGTCCGATTATAGGCATTACAATAAAAGTTTTGTTTTTCACTTTCCTGGGGTATTATTTTTTCCAAAGGTGTTAAATGTGTGTTATTTTAACACCTAGTACTTTGTCTTACTTAATAAAAATAAACTGAATATCTTACAATAATTATTCAACGATTTCTTCAAGTAGGCCTACTTTTAATTAATTTCTTCAACTGCTTAACATTAAGGCTACAAATGCTCTGTTACTGTAGAGCTGTAGTGTGAACAAGCTACTTAGTAATTCACATTATAGATTGGTGCACATCATTATGCTTGATCATCCTCTCCTATCTGTTTGTTGTCATTCCTCTGTTAGTCATCCTTTATTTGCTACCTATGATATTTGAATATTCATTATTTCCTTTTATTATATAAATGAACATGTAAATACCTATATAATGCAAAATAAACCCTGAAAGTTTAAAGTTGTAAAGCCCAGGGCAGTTCAACACACGGAATCATGAAACAAGGGTGTCTTTATCGAAGTGTCTCTGTAAGTTTAGAACCACGCCCTGTGCCTACCCGATCAGGCCACCCTATATTCAGGGGCGTCGCTAAAGGAGGGGGGGGGGGGGTGTGAAGTTGAAGCCGGTGGTATTTTTTTGGGTCGGTCGGCCAGCAATTTTTTCCCCTTCGAACTGTGACTTTTTATCGGACAAAGAAACATTTTTGAAAATTCAGACAATGATTTAGAGTCGGTACAATGAATAGTCTTCTTTTTCTAATAATTTAATGAAACGTCGAAGCTCCCGCGCTTCGCGCGAGAGGGGGGATAATTGAATTCAGACAATTAAGGTTAAGAGTAGAGAACGGTATACAACAAATCGTCTTCTTTCTATAATAATTTAATGAAACGTCTAAGCTTCCGCGCTTTGCGTGGGACGGGAAAACTGAATTCAGACAAGGATTAAGAGTCGAGAACGGTACAACAAATCGTCTTCTTTTCATAATAATTTAATGAAACATCTAAGCTAGCGGGAGGCCTTTCACCAACCCCCTACCCCACCTATAGGGAGCGCTTTGCGTACTCTTTAAGTGATTCGTTTGCTCAATATCGCCCCCGTCCCTTAAATAAGATCCTACCTACGCGCCTGCATTAAAATATATAGCTATGATGCTTACTAAGTTGACGAAATAATTTGTATATTTATGTCGTCGACGAAAATGACCATTTGCGCATAATAATTTAGCCTTTGGCCTCGGGTTTATAGGGTTACATTTGTAGATATTGGGACATTTAAAGGCACACTGTCCTATACTTGTAGCTACTTGCTCCCTCTATATAGAAAAGTTCCCAAATCGGTGCCTGTTGGTCCCCCATGATCCTCTTTTTCTTATGTTAAATGAGAGCTGAGTTAATGAGATAGCCACCTGTCACAATGACCTCGCTGGCTCGCTGTGTGGTCTAATCCCTTCTAGCTGCAGTAGTAACGCCTACCTTTAATTTTGTCGGTAATAATTTGGTGGCTTGTTTTGTCGGTAATCGTTGACCTAGCTATACTCCCCCCCCCCCCTGAAAAAGGTCTAGCGACGCTCCTGACGACACATCAGGCCTATACTTGCGTTTTGTGAGAGGCTCAAGTATCCGGGCCAGCTATTTATAGTTGAGTAATTTTTGAAGAAAAACAAAACGAGTACTCGCTCTCCAATCGTATTGGTTATTTGGGAATTTCGAATGTTTATGCTCCCAGCAAGAAAGTTTCCTTCTACAATTAATTTTGTTGCTGTTGTGAATTTATATTCATATTTTTGTTATCAAACAGGAATAAATAAATGAATATATAAATACATTTGTACAATGATAGTTGTACAATGATGATAGAAGAACCAATGAAAATCGCAACTGATCTTCCTTAATTCCTTTTCTTTTCTTCCTCTTTGTTTTCTGTCCCTTTCTCTCGATCATCTTTCCCTTTCACTTCCCTTCTCCTTCTCTCTCTATCTCCCTCTCTCTTTGCTGAGGGGGGGGGGGGGGGGGGTAGGGGTACAAATCGGGACAAATTGCAACTGATCTCCCCTACTTTAATTCCAAGATATACAAAATCATCCACATTATCAATTTCATCTTATCCAAATCTGAAAACTGTAAATTTACGCACTTTACCTCTTGAAAATATTAGTTCTTTAGTTTTCATAAATATGAGGTGTACTGAGCTGAGTCGATGCATGCGTGAATGCACTACGCTCTGACAATGACTGACAATGACTATTAATTTTATTCTCATGCATGCGTCACCCATATTGGGGTATTAATTTTGGAAAAGTTTACAATCAGTTTGAATTTGTCAATTACTGTAAAATATACAATTCAAATCGTAGCAATGTTAATCATTAAAAAAATTCACTATCGACAATAGTGAGAAAAATTATGATCATATTAATAATAAATAATAATAATAATAATAATTTAAAAAAAATTAAAACGATAGAAATAATAAAAACGATAATTAATGACAAAATTAAAGGAAGCAATCGTAAAAGAAAATTACTGGCACCAGTAAATTGATATTTGAATTAATGAAATACTGAAAATACTAATAATTTGATATTTAAGACAAAAAAGAGAAACATAAAGTTAATATTGACCTCATAACATGTTTTGTGCACATACTTAAATAAATGAAAACGAAGCATTATTTTTTCGACAGAATTTTACTAAGTTTGAACGTGTTTGTATCGGGGTTTGTACATGTATATACTTATATTGGAGTTAAAAAGCTGATCTATTTTTAATAAAATACCATAGAGATATATACTTAATATATATCTCTATGTAAAATACTTATCGATGAATGATATGGAATGCGTTCGTATACGCACGAACAACAGACGTACGTACGTACGTACTTACATCGCGCATGACATATAGGTTGATTTCCATGATCTGATGAGCGGACACCCCGAGACTAAGTCATCGAAGACCTTCTAAATCCAGGGTAATTGCCATCTCTTAATATATATTGCAATTTTAAATTTTCGTATAAATACTATATGATTCATTAAAAGACTTTTTCACAAGTTCATTGCCGCGTTGTGCTGTAATTATCGCAGCTAAATAGACTTGGATACACTTGGCAACGAGACTCTTTCCAAAGTGGAGCTGGAGTCGAGTTAAATATACACATCCCCGAGCGAAGCTCGGGGATGTACCCCGCTTGCTCCAAAAAGCCGCTGAGCCCCCTACACATTTGCCGACGACACGAATATCTATTCTATCATAACCTTTATCACCTTGGGAGTGTGTTCTGGGTGTTCGGTATTACATGAGCTTCATGCAGCTCTATTTATTTTTAAATAAAAATGTTAAAAACTCACCTAATCCTGCCTTTTTATCAGTAAAGTCCTTCACACAGCGAACAAAGTTGTGTGCAGTCCTATGGGGCTCGATCTCATGTAATCGCTGTAGCTTCACGAAACATACGTATTGCGCATGCGCAACCGGAAGTGCGAGCACTATTTTGGAATTTTAGTGCGATCACCAAGGACCAAGTTTTAGGTTAATTTGTTGCATTAAATCAGTAAAACCTCACTATCAGATATCAAGAAAGATGACAATGGATGCGCACAGCAACGTGGCATAGCCAAATGTGAGTATAGTTCCAAAATAATTAATTGCGTTAATTTAAAATGTTTTTTTTTAAATGTAGAAATTCTAGAATTGGCCGTTCACTGTACTGGCGGTATGGGAGGAGGTCAGACGCCGTGCTACGCACGGCGTCTGGTCAGGCTAGAGTCGAGTAGGCCTAGCTATAGAGTCTATGCGGGTTAGCTGGCTGGCTAGATCTAGATCTATATAGACACTTAAAATAGACCGAAAGCTTCAGTCTCTGATCAGTAGTGATATCGACGATTGTTTCGCTAAGATTGCATCTGGCTCCTCTGGCTGCCTCTATACATATGGGGAATGTCGACAAATGTCAGTTTTATTAAAGAATGACCCATACCAGACGGTTATTATGGTGCCAAGATAGACCTCTATATTATATTATGTATTAGATTAGTATACAAATAACGCACGTCCCAGAGTGCAATAGTATACAAATAACGCACGTCCCAGAGTGCAATAGCGGTGAATGCAGTACGCGCGAGGTTTCTTTAGATTGGTGCCGCTCTGTGCAACGAGCCGCTTGCGGCGAGTTGACAGTGCGAACCATCTGAAGAAACCGAGCGAACACTGCATTTACGTTTCGCACAACAGGGTCAAGTGCGTTATTTGTTTTATAAAATAGCGACACAAACAGCAACAAACAAAAGTTTAGATCTTAAGTATACGAGAGTTCGATCTAACGTTAGATCTAGAGTTATGTTGGTTCTAGAAATAAAATGAGGGTCTATAACTAAGACCTTGCAGGCTTACCAAAAAGTCCACGGGATTCATTGTTTGATTAAAAATAAAATGCATAGGGCGTCTAGAGACGAGTCTACATCAGACAGCTGAAATTCCTGGCTTCATTATAAAATCCAAAAGTCAAAACGGGTCTAAATCCAAGGCAAAAGTAAAACAAAAATTTGCTTTCTAATAATACCCCGCTCTAGCTAGCTAAGCTACGCGTACGCTGCATGCGCTGGGGATCATGGTGGAGCGTACAATATTAGCTACGCGTAGCCTACAATAATTGCAATGCACTCGAGGGAGCGCGTACTACACGTACGCGCGCGCACTGGATCTCCATGGTCACGCGTACGCACCGTGCAATATAACTTTTTACTGCGCTTTTTCTGCACTCATTTCTGCAAAATCGTGCTTGCATCAAAAATTTGTCAATGCCATGTGACGCGTATTGACCAATCACGATGCTTAAAATACTAGAGCCATTTTATAACGGTGAATGCAGTACGCGCGAGGTTTCTTTAGATTGGTGCCGCTCTGTGCAACGAGCCGCTTGCGGCGAGTTGACAGTGCGAACCATCTGAAGAAACCGAGCGAACACTGGATTTACGTTTCGCACAACAGGGTCAAGTGCGTTATTTGTTTTATAAAATAGCGACACAAACAAACAGCAACAAACAAAAGTTTAGATCTTAAGTATACGAGAGTTCGATCTAGATCTAGAGTTATGTTGGTTCTACTAATAAAATGAGGGTCTAACTCTAAGACCTTGCAGGCTTACCAAAGAGTCCACGGGATTCATTGTTTGATTAAAAATAAAATGCATAGGGTGTCTAGAGACGAGTCTACATCAGACAGCTGAAATTCCTGGCTTCATTATAAAATCCAAAAGTCAAAACGGGTCTAAATCCAGGGCAAAATTAAATAAAAATTTGCTTTCTAATAATACCCCGCTCTAGCTAGCTAGAGCTAAGCTACGCGTCCGCTGCGCTGGGAATCATGGTGGAGCGTACAATATTAGCTACGCGTAGCCTATAGCCTACAATGCACTCGAGGGAGCGTACTAGTACTACGCGTACGCGCGCGCACTGGATCTCCATGGTCACGTGCGCGCCGTGCAATATAACTTTTTGTTGCGCTTTTTCTGCACTCATTTCTGCAAAATCGTGCTTGCATCAAAAATTTGTCAATGCCATGTGACGCGTATTGACCAATCACGATGCTTAAAATACTAGAGCCATTTTATAAACAGCAATAACCATCTGATTTGGGTCATTTCTTTAATAAAACTGACATTTGTTGTCATTCCCCAATAATCGGAGGTCTAGTGGAGCCAGACGTAGTCTCAGTGGAACAACCGACGATTAGAGAGACTGAAGTTTTCGGTCTAGTATTAGATCTACTATAAATGTAAATTTTCTTCTTGATATTTTCAGATTGTCAACCTCTAGTCTTATTCCCTCCCCCTGTTGTCTTGTGCCCGTTGTGTGCTGTGCCTATTGTCGATGTGCTGTAGTCTTCTATTATTTCTCATATTTTCTCTTTTCTCCCGTCTTGTCTAGTCTCGTCTCTCGTTTTGTTGTTGTTGTTGTGTGTGTGTACACTTCTTGATTTGTTATACCCCCCTTTTCCCTATTGTATTCTTAGGTAGTCACAAATATCTATTCATCATGTTTTATCCGGCTCAGAGGGGACCCTAATAATTACAAGCTCTGCTTTTACCAGGGTCTCCTCGTCTTTCTTTTAGTTAACTTTGTTTTTTATCATTGCCATAATTTGTTATTTTGCATTGTAAATGTTTTATGATCCAATGTTATGCTCTGTATGTCATTTGAAAGAAAGACGAATAAAATCTTATCTTATCTTATCTTATTTCTGTCTAGAGTCATGCCCAGACGCTAGACGTTGCGTCGCGTTGTGTGTCCGTCACTAACACGGCCGGTTAACACCTGCACCTTGCACCTAGACTAGATCTAGTAGTACTAATTATTGCTAAGATTCTTGCAACCTTATTGGTCACTTCTTAAGCACATGACATGCGATATATAATGTTGACCAGCATCATCATCATTCTCCAGGCGTGCAATACACCCTTCACAGTTAAGCCATGCAAAGCAACCATTTTAATTTGCAATTATCTAGATCTAGACTAGACTAGTCTAAGACAAGTAGTAAACATTGCGACTTTAAAAAAGGTCATCAATTCAATGTTTTCAGATGTGCATGTATTGTTGCGTCGATCTGCCTGCGCTGTGCGCTCACATCATTGACATGGGCACCATTAAATTACGAGTAAACAACTTAGTTTACTCTATATATCAGCGCATGCGCACGCACGCGCACTAATTGGAATTTGTTTGATCAATTTCACCATTGCACGCTGAAAAAAAAGAAGATTGTTCTAATGAAGCCTGTTAACGTCCTAGGCGTTGTATAAAACAAATAGTGAATGGTCTTTATTCGCTGCATGATGCGCTACTTGAGCGCGATTGCAAGCTCCACCTCAGTTTTCGTTGTGCAGGTCTGTTCGCCAATTCACAAACACACACATGCGGTCCAAATGCATATGTGCAGGGGGGAGGGCCGGAGGGGGGTGATTCACTAACTGGAAACAATATCGTTCCTAATACCCTTTTCTAACTGCACCGATTTTCATCGGATGCATCCGGACGCATCCGATGAAAGTGGCAGTTAGAAAGCAACAGAGGAGAAAAAGGCGATTAAATAGCCGATGAAAAGAAGAGAAATAGGCAATTAAATTCTCATTCTATCGGATGAAACTTGTAGTTAGAAAACGTTCGGGAGAAAAAGGCGATTAAAATGGTCAAAGGTCGCAGTATACGCGCGCTTTATCGTAACCAGCTGCGTTTGTTGACTTATGGTTGAACATGCTGCATGCTAGCTAGATGGAGTGCGGGCCTAATAATTACGTAATAATTC
This sequence comes from Strongylocentrotus droebachiensis, assembly GCA_035222895.1. Lineage (NCBI taxonomy): Eukaryota > Metazoa > Echinodermata > Echinoidea > Camarodonta > Strongylocentrotidae > Strongylocentrotus > Strongylocentrotus droebachiensis. The sequence goes on along the minus strand of JAVYIG010014936.1, from coordinate 24,329 downwards.
TTCACTTCCGGCAAGGGCTCGCCACAGTGAGTGAATTTCACCGGCAGTTAGAAACCGACGGGGGAAAACTGCGGTTTCACCTTTGTTTACATAAGGAAAATTCAATCGGTATTTTCATCGGTGTGACTCCGATAGAGTGCAGTTAGAAAAGGGTATAAGAACAATTTTGGGGATTGATTTCAATCCCAGCTTAAAATCAATTCTATTTGACTGGTTCATTAAATCGCTTTCAGGCTGGATCAATCCCAGCGTGAATAATCATGCACACATATGAATATTCATGTAAGCGATCAATCCAACCAATCAAAAGACTCAAATGTTGGTCACTGGGCATCAAGCAATCGATCGTCATAACAATAATTAACTAGCTATCGCTCGGGACGTCATTTCTAAAAAGTGGCAAATCTCAGAGCTACGATGGAAACAATGTTTAAATCGCTGTTTTGACCAAGATGTTTTTAGAATTCCGAGATGACGCCCCTTTGGAAATATGGAGATAAACCTGCTCTTTCAAGGCATACCTGCCAATTAACCCTTCCAAATGATCCAGAATATTCTCATTTAGTTTTTTTGTTGTTGCTAAAGCCAAATTAAGCTTGTTTTATCATGTGCTGCGATTTGAGAGTTCACATGATCGAGCAGCGAATTTGTATTCATTTTTTTTGTGTACAGATTTACCGCGTATTGCCAGTTACACTGCGCTGCATGTGCGAACGCCTGTTCAGTGTGCAGATTACTTATTTTCGAAAGGCATACCTCGCTATAGAAATTCATAATTCTTATTTTCAAATGTTGACAGGTATATGTAAAGAATTGAATCTCGATTTGGTAATAAAACATTGACCAATTTTGCATGATCGTGCCATGCACGTAGACTGCATAGGGATGCATGCAATCTCTATGGGAAGGATTTCAGCAAACAAAATTGAGTGCGCGACCCTCAGAGATGCCAAGTTCAAAGATCAGCTACATACATGTATGCGTGACAGGCGAGGGTAAAGCGTATAGCGTACGTTTTGAAATCGTGCGTGTGGAGGCGCATGACGCGACGTAATAGCTGGCCTGCATGCATGCTACGTGCATGCGATATACGTACACAAACCCTGCGAGGATCTAGCTGAGGCCTGCGAGGCGGTCAGCCAGTATGTAGTCTAGCAATTACTACCTTTTTTTTCCAGTCTGGCCCTGATGCGCGACAAAAGTGGTTGCCATGCGTGACAGCGTTTTCAGACCCTCGATGCGTGACTGTCACGCACAATGTTTGACACTTGGTAGCTCTGCACCCTAGTTTTAATCAAGCCTCCACGATTGACTCAAAGCGAGAATGTGAAGACGATCATTTTCGGTCTAAGGGCTGTGGCGTAAGAGGGAAGACTCGATCCCATCATCATCGCATTTATAAACAATAGATATTGCTTTTACTGTGGATTTCAGCGTACATGTTTTATACCGGGGGGGGGGGGGGGAGGGGGGGTATTTGATATGGACGGGGGTGTGCCGCGCTCAAGCCTTAAACCCCTACCCATTTTTAAGGGTCATTTCCTTAGCAGATTTATCTCAATTTTCTAGGGTTTGCCATACAAAAACCTGAAGAAAAGATGGCTGTGTCATTTTGACATTTGTAAAACAAAAGTGCCCAAGTCTGCGCACTCATTAATTTTACATGCAGCTTGACATTTTTTTACATGAAAGACAACTTTTCAAGGCTTGTGAATAGAATTGCTGAAATAAGATTTATGTCAATATTTTGACTCATTTTTTGCATGGATATCTATGGACTCAGTCACTAATATCGACGGTTGTTCCGCTGAGTCTTCATGATCTGGCTCCTCTGCACTGACCGCCTCTATACATAGACCGAAGTACGTCCTATGGGGTGCTGTGTGGAAGGAATGGTTCGGTTCGGGCGGACCGAGATGAATGAGATATGCATCAAGTTTTTTCCACTCTTTACGTCTTCACATATCCAATTTGGCTGCAAATTACATTACATTACAAATGGTAATATTTTTTAAAGAAATTAAAACAAAAAAATTCATAGTTTGAGTCTTTGACTTAAATACGATAGCTTACATACCTATTTAGATCCTAAATTAATGTTTAATGAGAGAAAGACTTGTTGTCAACAGGATTATTTGATGGCACTTATAATCAAATAAGGAAGAATTTAATGGACCTTTGATATATATATTGTGAAATTGTTCTATCCTTTCAGATGATGGTTCCTTTCTTTGGTGGATAACTGGATAAACGCCAATTTTCAATATGTCTGAACGCTCCAGAAACGATTCCTCAAGTAGCCACTCCAATCAGAAAAGTGAAAGCACAAGAGGCGACAAGTTGTCATCTCAACGCAACAGCAATGCGTCCATATCTCAGTCCAAGAAGAATCAGTTTGACCCAGGAGGCTCGAAAAAAGATGATGGCATGGACCAAGTGAAGTCAAATTTACCTCTTGATAAAACACCTGAAGAAAAGGGAAAGACAAAAGAAACCATAGAAGACTCACACGGAAAGAACTCTCAGCCTGTGAGGTTGCTCTTGGTGTCCAATAAGATCAAGAACCATGGGCCAGTAGTCAATGCTGTCCTTCCACATGTCAAGTTGGTGCAATATAAGTATGAGACTGTTAAACTGGAGACAATCAAGAGTGATATTTCTCAGGCACTGGATGGAAAAATGGCTGCCAGTATTGCATGTGTGTTGCATACAAAGCCAGGAACCATCCTTCTATGTTCTAGTGGTGACTGCAGGGAGGTAAGTTATGGTAGCATAGATCGATTCTTGAAATTTATTAACAAAAAGGAAAATAATATTAAAGATTGCAGTTACTTTACAAAAATTGAGAGTCATAAATTATATCATGAAAATTGAGTTATTCTCATACTGAATTACATCTTTTTTTGAAATCCAGTCTTAAAAATAAAAATTATTTGTATGCCTCTGTCGCAGAAGGTGGTGCTGGTTCCATCCCACTTTTCTGTTGCCCGAATAACTTGAGAACCATTTTAACCAAACTTCGATTAAGATCACAGAGACCTGGGATAAGTTGAAAAGTCACACCAGACTAGCTTGGATGAAGTGTGTGTGCATGAGCTGCAAGGATTTTTTGTAGAAGAGGTCAAAGTCTGATTTATGACTCAGGGTCATAAGAATATTAAAAATCACCAAAAATATCTTTGAACTAATGTCGACTAGCGCGGGGCTCAAGTATGTACATGTACATGTACGAGGCATGCATACGTTTGTGAGGTCAGATGTGAAAGGTCACATCTGTAGGCCGAGGCATAACAAGATTATCTTGTTGATTGAGTTTTTATTTCAATAAAAACATATTCCTCCTTGCCATTTCTTTATGATTTTTACTCAACATGAATGAATCATAAAACTGTGCTTTCAATATCTACAGAATATATAGTGGACATAATATCCATGCCCTTCTTTCTTTTCTATTGCCAAGTGCAAAAAAAAACAATAATTTAGTCAAAAATTCAATTATTTCAGGTACTAACGTCAGGGAATGGATCAGACAATTGTAGTAATGTGAAGGACTTCTTCAAATATCTCACTTCGAATCATCTGGACATAACTGCAATTGGAGCCAGGATAGACTTTCTTGCCTGTAGTGCTCTCAGACCCCCTGAGATTGGAAAACTTGCACCACTATTTGAAAGTGTCACTCAGGTAAAGTATTCAACTGCTGTAGTTGCATGGCTACATGTATGAAAGTCCTTTGTATACATAATTGTAAGGTGGGAGGCCCTATGTCTGTGTAGCACCCTTGTTTATGCATCCAAGTGTAGGATTCTTGTCAAACAAAAGACAACTTATCACCTGTATTATAGTAAGCAAATATTAATCAACTACGAGGGTAATGGTGCAAATTATCATCACCGAGGTGATCTCGGAGCTACTATCTTCCCGAGCCGCAAGGCGAGGGAAGATGGTAGCCCGAGATCACCGAGGCGATGATAGTTTGTATCCATTGCCCGAGTAAAGGAGGTTAATATTTGTTTTATATCCCACATCGGCAATAAGGTCTATTTAAAGTGAATTTTACATAATTAAAACGACTGATTTTGCAGACTGTTTAGCTTCAGCTAGATTTTACAAAGCACAACATGCGAACATTGACATTGACTTTGACATTTCGCGTAACCTACTTTGCTATGCTTATTCAATGCGCAAGTCGCGCAAGTGGGGCAGCAGCAAAAAATTACTTTACAAAAAGACCTATCTCAGGTAGATAGTACTTATCTATACCTTTTTCGTGCTCTGTACAATCGCAATGCAAACAACTATACATGAGGGATATAATAATAGATATTAATCAAGAAACTGTTAAATATCTATTTACAAGCCTGGAAATGTCATATTTCATGTAATTTAATTTGATTAATGAAATCAGTGTACATGTATATATAAGTACAAACATTCAATGATATAGTGGCATATTTGTTTTTGAAATATCAATATGAATTTGATGAGATTTTAAGCATATTAATATGTTTTTGAATGTCATAATAAAATGCATTAGAGGAATAATCAAGAAAACATTTGTGCAATGTTCAAGTTGATTCAAATTTTAGGTTTAGGTTTAGGTTATGGCATAGGTATAAACAATCTGGTATAAACCCTCAGCTGGTTGGTTTTCGTCAGTCATGCTAGTATTATATACTAAGACTGTTGATACATGTAGCTGTACTAAATGAAAAATATGAGTTCATATTTAAATGTTGCTTTGAGAAATTTCTTTTATTTCTGTTATCAAATCATATTTAGTGTAGTATTTATGATTGTGCATTACTCAAGTGATGTTAGCAAATTTACTGTACTCAAATAATTCATATGCTTTATGGCTTTTTAATTTATATTGTTTCAGTAGATTGGTGAAAAATGTTACTCTCAAATGCATTTCTATGTCTTCATTATGTTAGGTACCGGTAGGTATATCCAAAGAAATTCTTGGAACAGATATACAGATGAAAAGTAACCCCAACTCATTCCAGTAAGTGATCTAACAAAACCTTTAGGAAAGATGGCTAGAATTTCATTTTTTCATAACTTATTTATTGTCATTTACTGACATTTCATGCCACAGTTCATTCTCCCATTAAAGATATAAGCATTCTTTCATTTAGTATGAGACGGGTCATAACATTGTTGTGAAAATTAATGGTGTTACATACTGATTATAAATGGAAACATCTTGGGAAGCAGTGCCATTCATATTTTTTTTTTTTTTTTTAAACCTTGCATTAGACACTTTTCATACAAAGTTTAGAAATGTGTTGATGTTCATTATATGTACCCTAGTTGTATATTTATTGAATGTAAACATATAATCATATAAGGTCTTAGGGGAAATGATTGAAATATTGTTATATTGGTCACATAATATGTTATTTTTCTGTCAATATTAAACATATCAAAGGAATTATTTGAAGTTGTCAATGATATTTCTCTTACTTGCTAACATGGTCCACTGACACTGTCATAAGTATTGTATGTCAAAGGTAACATTAGGTTAGGTTTTATCCTTAGTTTACCTCAATTTGCAGCCGAGTTCTTGTGTCAGCATAGACACTATCTAGTAAATAAAGTACCAACTACCTTTACATATTCTTGTTTTCTAGTTGCATTGGAGAGATGTATTTTGAAGTGGAGAAACTGAAGAATTGGAGCCCTCAGCCCCAGAAATTGGCTGGATTTGAAAGAATTAGAACAGTTGGGAAAGGTAAAGATCATATTTTGATTTTTTTTTTTCCATTTTAAATGATTGAGAATCATCAACAGTCAGCCAATAGAGCCTTCATTGTAGATTGAGGTGTTGTGATCTAGTGGGTAAGTCACTAGAATGTAGATCACAAGATATGGGTTTCATTTAAGTCCCAGCCCGGCACTAACAATCTTTGGCAAGATGTTATTCTTCATTTGCTTCTCTCCACCGAGGTGTTAATGGTTGCCTGATGTGCTTGAGTGCTAGTTACTTTGGCAACTCGGGTAATAATGTTTAAGCACTACAAGCATCACTGTGTGACAGATATGAGCACTATACAAGCAGAACCCCCCAAAATTGACTGGTGAGAAAAAATGGGTGAATGATAAGAAAGTTTAAACTTTGTGCAAGTCAAGATTACATCACATAAATGGTAAATTGACAATTTGTCAAACGTGAATGTCATACATTTTGCGAATTCCCCAAGCTATACCTCTCTTGAAATTTTTATGAAGCAACATAGTAAAGGAGAACATGCCTTGATCACATTATTTGTCATTTGAGAACAGATGTTCATGATGTTTTACAGCTGAAATTATTATTATTATTTTTATGCCTCCGTTACGAAGTAGCCGGAGGCATTATGTTTTCGGGTTGTCCGTCCGTCCGTACGTCCCGTTCTCGTGATCGCGTTATCTGAAGAACCGATTGATGGATTCCTGCCAAACTTTGGTCATGTATGTATCTTGCAGAGCCGATGAACTGATTAGATTTTGGGGTCATGAGGTCAAAGGTCACAGGGCTCATTATGTATGCAAAAACAGCTCGTGATCGCTTTATCTGAAGAACCGATTGATGGATTCCTGCCAAACTTTGGTCATGTATGTATCTTGCAAAGCCGATGAATTGATTAGATTTTGGGGTCACAAGGTCAAGGTCACAGGTCACAGGGCTCATTATGTATGCAAAAACAGCTTGTGATCGCATTATCTCAAGAACCAATTGATGGATTCCTGCCAAACTTAGGTCATGTATGTTACTTGCAAAGCCGATGAAATGATTAGATTTTGGGGTCACGAGGTCAAAGGTCACAGGGCTCATTATGTATGCAAAAACAGCTTGTGATCGCGTTATCTCAAGAACCGATTGATGGATTCCTGCCAAACTTAGGTCATGTATGTTACTTGCAGAGCCGATGAACTGATTAGATTTTGGGGTCATGAGGTCAAGGTCAAAGGTCATGTGGCTCATGTATGCAAAAATAGCTTGTGATCGCATTCTCATTAGAACAGATTGATGGATTCCTGCCAAATTTCGATCATGTATGTATCATGCAGAGCCAGTGAACTGAGTAGATTTTAGGGTCATGAGGTCAAAGATCAAAGGGTCATATATGTATATGAGAAATTGCTTGTAATCACGATATTCTGAGAACCTGTTAATGGATTACAATTGAACTTCAATTTGAAAAATTTCTTCTGTTTTGGTTTGTAAAATTGCTCTATGACGGAGGCATCATTTTCGACTGCGCGCAGTCGAAGTTCCATCTAGTTTTATTTATTATTATTAATAATAGATGGTAGGCAATGGTCTTAAATTCCATATATATATATGTATTACCCTGCATCTAATTGAAATATGCTCAATGATGAGAGAAGTGATTTTAGTTGTATGTACCTTTTAGGCCTTGCATTTTAATCCATTTTGTTGTATCCTCCTTTGAATGGGCAACTTGTTCATTTTATTTATGTATTAACTGAATTCATTATTCAACTTCTAATTTATTTGATATTTCTCCTCATTTGCAGGTGCATATGGTGCTGCTGTGCTGTACAGGAAAAGAGATGATGACTCTCTTGTGATCCTCAAAGAAATTAACATGCATGAGCTAAATGCAAATGAAAGACAAATGGCCCTCAATGAGGTATGGCAAAGCATCCTACTTAGTTCTAGCCTATCCGATATGCGTCGGGCTTTACAAGTATTCTAATCGCTTTTATATGGAGAGTAACATCGGCAAGGTCAGCCCGAGCGCCTATCATCACTGGTGCATGCGAAAAGTTTTATTTTATTTTATGTACCATGTTTCGTTCGTAGAAAATCTACGAACCCCCTGTAAAGCTCTTTCATGAATATTCATGCAGCATGGACCAAAATAGGCCAATGAGCGATGCGGAACCCGGAGATGATATTTGATTGGTTGAATCAAAGTGATCGTTCACCAAATAAGGCTAGTCTTATGAATAATGCATGAGAATACGCTCGTCACACATACGATACACATATATGAATAATGATGAGTTGACTAGTGATAATAGGCGCTCGGGCTAACGCCCGCGCCGATGTCGGTCTCCCAAACGCGATTAGTACACTTGCCAATTAGTCCGACGCTTATCGGATAGGCTAACGTAGTTCATGAAGTGACAGATTCAAATTACATTTTACACCATAGATTTTGGGGTTACGAGGTCAAAGGTCTTAGGGCTCATCATGTATGCAAAAATAGCTTGTGATCGCCTTATCTCAAGAACTGATTGATGGATTCCTGCCCTACTTAGGTCATGTATGTATCTTGCAGAGCCAATGAATTGATTAGATTTTGGGGTTATGAGATCAAAGGTTCAAGGTCACAGGGCTCATTATGTATTCAAAAATAGCTTGTGATCACACCATCATTAGAACCGATGGATGGATTACCATCAAACTCAAGACATGTATGTATCTTGCAGAGCCCCAATAAACTGAGTAGATTTAGGGGTCATGAGGTCAAAGATATAAGGGTCATACATGTATATCACGATATTCTGAGAACCTGTTAATGATTACAATCGAACTTGAATTTTTAAAATTGCTTCTGTTTTGGTTTGTAAAATTGCTCTATGGCGGAGGCATCATTTTTTACCGCACGCAGTCAAAGTTCTATCTAGTTACACCTAACCTAGATGTGTATATATTTTATATTTTTTTTATTCATAAAATGTTGGATTACCATATTGAAATTCAGTGGCAAGTGAATATTTAGTGTTCAAATATACAAAGAAATTTCAGTATAGGCTTAGATATATATATATATGTGGGAATTTTATGTCCTTGCTCACTATCCAAAGAGCTCTTGGTCATAGAGATGCACATTTTTAACAATTGCTACGTGCAAGATTTAGATTGACAATCTGTGCGTAGGTTGCTGAGGTCGTTTAGCTTCCCCGTATGCGGTAATGATGAATATCGGTATCGAATGCTAAATGTCCAGTGATGATTTTAAACACGTATCGGGCTACGATTTAGACCCCCTGGGTAGAGATTGCCAAATGTGGAACTCATGTGGTATTAGAACCTTAAACCTCCTGATTGAGAGTCAAAGTGAATGAACCAATGTACCCCAATACCTCCATGAATAATAATCGGAATGAATGTGGTCAAAAACTCTTTTGGTGTAGTCCTTCTGTCAAAGAATGCATGTGGAAGCATGGCTGCTATTTGTCTAGATAATAAAGGTCATTAATAAATGATGAGTAGCTAATGTTTTCACTCCAAATTACATTGGCTCTCTGATTAGATTCGGGTATTAAGTATGCTAGATCATCCGAACATCATCAGCTACTACGACAGCTTTGAAGAAGAGGGTACTCTTATGATTGAGATGGAGTATGCAGATGGAGGGTAAGCTCTCACATATCAAAATCCTTGTGTTTTGTGTTCATTGATTCTGCTGTGTTATCTAGTAATGCTTGTTTTGAAGCAAAGAATGAATTAATAAAGTGTTTATTTATTTCTCACAGAAAGATCTTTAAGGAACTTGATTGCAAACACTACTGTTTGTAGACACAGTGTAGGCTATTGTGAACAAGCTGTTGTCCACCAATACAACATGTAGCAAATTGCTTTTGTAAACTTTGATCATGTGTACATTTTTCGTAGTATCCATTTAAATGTTATTAACAATACAATAGCATAAAACAATATCATTTGATATAATTATATTTTGTGTGAAAAGAAGCATATATATATGAACATTCAGATATTACTCAAAGAATGAGAAAGAAGGAAATTTAGACAAGAATGTTTGTTTTCTTGACAGGACTTTGGCCGAGTACTTGGCTAGCAACCAGGGTAAGAGTGAGATGGAAGAGAGAGAGATTCTTATCATGTTTCAACAGATGGTTTCTGGTATCAGACATGTTCACGATCACATGATTTTACACAGGTGAGGAAAAATTGTTATCACTTTTCAAAGCATTCAACACTCTTTTGTATAGTGATAATGCCATACGGGTGTCTAAAAATAAATGCAACAAGAATTTGAGTGGCAACATCTTCAAAAGTCAGGTCACCTTGAAGTAGTATCTCCTTTAATATCATCCTGTGACTTTCAAGAAAATTTAAGCAAAAAATTGAATGTTACAAAGAAAAGCATGTTCAATACCGGTAGCATCGGTGCACAATAGGCCTGAGTCATGTCAGGAGTTTTATAAACCGGGTTCCGACGGCCTTGCACCGATCTGGTACCGGTGTCCCGATATCAGCTGGCAGAATCTGTCACTTTCCTCTATAAATATCGCATATCATCAGCGTACATACAGAGTTACACTCAGTCTGTATCTGTTAGCAGTGAGCTAAACTACTCGGCAAAACTAGTCAACATCGTTGATTCAATCCTATTATTTTTTCCCCTTTTTACATTAAAAGTATGCCACCTACTCTAACGTTGAAATTTACATAATTATTGGAAATGTTGTTCGCGTACGAAAGGACAAGAAAATATTTAAAGAAAACATTAATAATTCAACAAGCCTTCACTGGCAAGTACATAATATTTATTTTTGAGAAATTGTCTGCAGTGTGTCCAAAGTCCGCACTGCACGCATGCTATGCAGTGTGCATTGCAGCAAAGCTTTTCTAAGCAAGCTAGCTAGGCCTCCAAAGCGCAGACATAATCCCCTTTGGAACAATGGCTGCGCGAGTCCAAAGTCTGCATTACAACGCGCGGACATTATTATTTTCGGAACAAAGGCTGCACGAGTCCAAATTCCGCATTGCGCTAACATAATCCCCTTCTGTCACAATGGTTATGCGAGTCCAAAGTTTGCATTGCAAAGCGCAGAAATGTCTGCCCCCTGCATTAACAGCTGCTCGTGCCGAGACCCAGTATAAGCTAGCTTCGCTGGCAACAACAACCCCATGCTGCGAACAGCAAACTTTAGTGCGACCCATATTTATATCAGCAGTTTGTTCAATTCAGGAAGAGCTAGAATATGAAATACAAATTGGTAAAAATTTGAAAACTTAAAGAGTTTTAAGGTGAATGAATTGTTGTGGTGTGCAATACTCAGGGATGCCAGTTTTCAGGCAATAGCCTGAATTCAGCCCCTCGCAAGTTATTTTCAGACCATAGTTTAGCCTTTTTTGTGAACAAAATAGCTCATTCTAGGTAATTTTCAGGCCCTCTGACCAATTCTTACTTTCATCCCTGAATAGTGCAATTATTTATATATTTCATTATTTTTATTGGAGCGTCGGTTTCCAAAAAACAATACCGGGACCTGATGGCAACGGTCGGTATTCGATGTGATAGACCGTACCAACTCAGGCCTAGTGCACAACAAGCACATACCTGGCGCCTGAACATTATGTAGCAAGTCCCTAAATACACTTCAATTCCTGATACAAAAGGAGTTAATAATTAAAATCAATATTTCAATGTTATCAATCTTGGTCCAAATAATAGTAAATAATTCTTCTAATGATTCTTAGTCAATATTCACTTCAAAATGCTGATTATATTCAGAGGATTTCATTGGGGGGGGGGGCCTGCTAATGGGCCATCCTGCCTGTAAATAATGTCCCAACCTCAATTTTCCATCATATCGAATTGCGTAATGCAGACGAGACCGCCGAGAGCGTTTACCTTGTTTTCATAGAGAAGTGGCTAGTTTGTGTTTTCTGACAGCTTTATACGTGGTTGTATTTTCAATTTTTCTACTGAGAGCATTGTGGTCATTAACTCATATATTTTAACATATAGTTAATGCTTTTCTGACCTTCAGCAAGTGAACTGCACTTTAATATTTGCTATTTTCAAATTCACATGACTAGAAATAAATCAAAATCAAAATGAAATTCATTTTAGAATCTGTTTCTTTTGTGTCTTACCAGAGATCTCAAAACAGCGAACATCTTTCTCACCAAGGAGGGTGTGGTCAAGATTGGTGACTTTGGTATCTCCAAGGTGTTATCATCTAATAATCCAGGAGCTAACACTGTGCTTGGCACACCATACTACATCTCACCAGAAATAGTGAGTGAAAGCTTTACATGTATCCTTTTTCATTCTTTTTATGCCTCTGTGGGAGGCATTATGTTTTGGGGTTGTTTGAATTCATTCCTCAAACGACTTGAGATATTGCGATAACAAGTGGGGAACTTGTTATCGCAATATCTCAAGTCGTTTGAGGAATGAATTCAAACTTATGCTACTTGCAAGTACATGTATGTATCCCAATAGGGAGATAAACTAATCAATTTTTAGTATGCTTAAAGCTGTTTGAGCTGCTAGCCAATTGAGGTCACGGCCGATGTGCATGCGTGTGGATATGGTAGCGGGGTGTCTCAAATGTCGCACAACTACCACACGATCTTGTAACTCTTTGTTTTTTCTTGTTTTTTCTTGGGGGGGGGGGGCACTCAAGATACCACTTTGCATTCCTTTTGCCTGGTTTTTGTCTATTATGTAGTAATTTGTTGATGTTTTGAAAAAAATACCAACATCATTTTGAAGTTTTAGATATTCAAATATCAAAATCACTATTTGTTGTTGGGTGTATATTCAGATAGTGGAAAAAGTGATATTTGTGTGAGCAACTCAGATAGTTCAAATATTCTGATTTTAGTCCAAGGAAGATAAATTCTAATTCCAGATTTGTTGATTTGGTCAGGTTTGCTGTTTACATTGTATGATAACTAGAGGAAGAATACTTCCAATGCAAGATGACTTAATCGTGTATTAACATCAGAATGCACATTCTTGACAAAAAGACAATGCATCGATCTGTGAATATATTCAAGATCAGTCAAAATGTACTTTAAAAATAATGTTCTTAGAAAATGATGTTCTTGAAAACCTCTGAAACTATTGTACTTTGCAAATAGGATGAAATATAGGTAGGATTGAGAGCATTTAAACAAAATATTACATGAGCAGTATTGGAATGCTCCCCAGGGAGTGGAGTGTGTACACAGTGTGTGCGGGCAAGCACTGAATCCAATGACCGGGGTAGTAGTATATTTGTAAAGCGCTTAGAGACATTGTATTAAGCGCTATATAAAAGCTAAATCTTATTACCGATATTATTATTAAAGCCCTGATCTCTAAAAAATATGTATGTAATTTTGCTTAATATGTCCTGTTGTAAGAGTTTGCCTGTGTGTGATTTGTCCATTGCAGTGTGAGGGGAAACCGTACAATGGCAAATCTGACATCTGGGCACTGGGTTGTATCTTGTATGAGATGGCTTGCAGACAGAAGACCTTTGAAGGAACCAATTTACCTGCTCTTGTAAATAAGATCATGAAGGTAGGACATAAAAGCCCCAATTCACAAAGGAGGTTTAAATTTAACCCATGGTTTAAATCTTCATCTACATAACCCATGGTTTAAAATTAGCGTAAAATAAGCGTGACAATATCAGACGCACGCAAGCCAAGGTACGCTTAGTTTGCGCTAATTTTTAAACCATGGGTTATGTAAATGAGGGTTTAAACCATTGGTTTAGTTAAACCTCCTTTGTGAATTCGGGCCAAAGAAACTATGTATCAAAACTATGTATTGTGAACTGTTGGTTAGATGATGCATAAAAACATGACAGAGAATATACTGTAGTCCATACAGTAAGCTATGCTTCTTGGTGTAAGTTATGTGTTCTACATATCATATTAAACAAATTTGATTATGTTCATCTCAGGGTAACTGCTTTTTATCTGCGTCGGACAGATCAATGAAGTCAAGGAGTGAAACCTTATATCTTTCTTTATAGATCTATCACCTTTTGAAAACATTGAAAAACCCTAACCAATTTAGTTGGGGCTTCTGAAGGCAAAACAACAATTATAATTCAGTATATGAATCTACTATAGGAGTGCAGAAATCAAGTGTAACAGTTAAAGCTATTTAAGGACCCAGCTTTGGCACTTGTAAAATTATCAGTAATCAAACTGGATTTCTGAATACGTATGAAAACTGTGTATACGCTCTGTGTTTAGACACTGCCCCCTGCTCTTTTTTTTTTTTTTTTTTGGGGGGGGGGGGGGGGTATTCAAAGTGTTTTGCAATTACCTGAAAATACAAACCTGTGTGCAAAGACTAGTTTCATTGTAGAGTCTTCAGCTACATAAAGGTCATGGAGATGAATACAGTGTTGTGGGGGGGGGGGGGGGGGGGGAGAGGTGATTATTACAACAATACCAGTGGCTTTCAGTTCTTCTTTGATCTGTTTTTTAACAGAACAAATCCATGTTGATAAAACTTACCCTGACTGTTTACTAATATTCAATATCTGGTTTTCCAGGGTCAGTTCACGCCTGTTAAAGGAAACTTCAGCCAAGAGTTCAAGTCTTTGGTACAAGACATGCTTCAAAGGGAACCTGAGTATAGACCCTCTGCCAATGCTCTCGACTTCAATCACATTCCCGTGCTCATGGAAAAGTTCATTGACCTCACAACAGATGTAGATGATGAACTGGCCGCCTCTACAGACAGTTCTCACAGGAAAAGAACAAGGTATTGTTTTATTCCTTGGTGTGTAGAATGAGCTAAAGGAAATCTCATCACAAGAAATATTCTGAGAGATCTATTGCATTCTTGCTTATTAAATCTACAAGATTCCCCATCAAAGTGTATGAGAGAGGTATAAAGCAAGATATTCATCGTATATTATACAGTTTCTCAACTTGACATGGGCACCTCCATTTTCCTGATAATCATGATGTACCATGTGATGTAAAAGTATTCAAATTTATGGATACTCCTTCCTACGTGTGTGTAGTGATGAACTATTTTATTCAACCGCGATTATCTTTTGTACTATGATTGTCAGAATGCAAATTGTATGAATAAGTTGTTGCTCTTCTGGCATGAAGGCTTCGCACAAATGAAATGGATTTGTCAACTGCTATAATTTAATATTTTTAAATAAATGAGTTACAATTGTTCCCCTGTTCATTTTTCCAAAAAACATAATTTTTGCCATCTCTGCTACGATTTTTCCTCATTGAAAAGTAAAGGTTTTGTTATTGACTTTAAAATTCTTTCCAACTAGAGCTTGGTGCATGATACATGTCCAAGTTTGCCTGGTACATCATATTATCAAGAAAATGGCTGCGCCCATGTCATTCTATTACATCATGACAAGAATATCTTCATTTATATGTCTCTTATACATTTTCATAAGGAATATTTTACATCAATAGGCAGGAATAAATTGTATCTTTCAGCATACTTACACTTTTTCATTGGTGTGAGGATTCCTACAATGTATATTGAAGTGCATTTGAACATGTATATGGAAAGTGCGCTATATAAATACATCATTATTATTGTATCCCCCGGCAGTATGCCAGTGGGGTACTTTGGATTCAGCAGCGTTACGCCGCGTCCGCCGCCGCTTCATATTCTTGTGTGCGCTCTAACTGCCACATTCCTTGACAGATTTCTTTCAAATTTTGTATGGAGGTTATCTTGGTCTAATCTACACACCTATAATTTTTGGTGATGCTGCCCCCAGTGTTCCGTCTCCTATAGGGTAAGAGGCCATATTTTTGTGGATGGTTTGTTTGCACTCTCTAGGCCACATTTTTCAAAGTATTTTGTTCAAATTTCAAACAAAGGTGTATCTTGGTATAATCTACACGCCTATAAATTTTGGTGATGCTGCCTCCAGTGTTCCATCTTTTATAGGGCCAAATGTCATATTTTAATAGATGTCTTGTGTGCACTCTAGTGTGCGGTCTAACTGCATCATTCCTTGACAGATTTCTTTCAAATTTTGTATGGAGGTGTACCTTGGTATAATCTACACACCTACAACTTTTGGTGATGCTGCCCCCAGTGTCCCATCTTCTAGGGTACCGGTTTGGCATCTTTGGGCGTGTTTGGAAGACAGTGTAAATGCCCCTAATATTGGAAGACAGTCTTATCAGATTTTTGGTTAGTAGGACCATGGTCAAATGTCATAGAGGTCAATATTTGATATTAGAAGTATTTCCCTTGTTATCACAACAGACCTCCCAACTTTTTCGCTTTTGGCCGGAAAATTTCTGCTTTCTTTTTCTTTTTCTGCTTTCTTCTTTTATTTTCCGCAAAAACGATAAAATGATACATTGGTAAAGAAATACATGTCTTTGACGAAAGATTCACAATGCATTACAATATATTATGTAAATTGCACAAGTGCTTGTGTTATATGCACGGTGTGTGATCGCAGTCATCGCATGGAGCTTTGGTGAATCGCGACGCAATTTTCATGATAAAAGGCAGTCTCAATCCTGACGATGATCTAAAAATGACAATAACAACACTAATAAATAATTTATGATGTGTATTTTTGATACTGAGATACATTTGTTGTTGTTATGTTGTGATGTATCATCTCGCGAGTGCAGTTACACTTCCACTTCCAGCGTCGACTGGAGTGAAGCCCTGCCCTGCTTACGCAGCGGGGCCGGTAACTAGAGTAAATTTTTGAATGTGTAAAAACTGCCTGGGATTTACAATGATCATAAAACTTCACACAACTCTTCTTTTCTTTTCTTCCATATCCAGGTCTGTGCTATATCAGATTGATACATCCCTGCCTGGAATCCCGCCTATCCCTTTCAAAATTGAACTGCCTACTATACTCAAGATAAGACAGGTCAGTGGAATTTATAGAAACAAAAACTTGTATAAAAGTGGAAATAGGCCACACCCTTTGCGATATTTTTTGTCTCTTTTATATTTTATAATCATGTGCTATTTTAGTCAAATTTATTTCATGGTTTACTAGCTGTTGCATTATTCATGTCTGTGGTTTGTCTTTTCAATGGTGTTATTTGATTACATAACATTTTGATATGTGTGCTTAACAACCAATGTTGTGTAAACCACTCATAAATATGAGTTTCTTGACAATCTTTCAACATCTTGCTTGTCATAGATTGTAAGAGTACTAGATTGTAAGAATACTAGATTGTAAGAGTACTAGATTGTAAGAATACTAGATTGTAAGAGTACTAGATTGTAAGAGTACTAGATTGTAAGAATACTAGATTGTAAGAATACTAGATTGTAAGAATACTAGATTGTAAGAGTACTAGATTGTAAGAGTACTAGATTGTAAGAATACTAGATTGTAAGAATACTAGATTGTAAGAGTACTAGATTGTAAGAGTACTAGATTGTAAGAGTACTAGATTGTAAGAGTACTAGATTGTAAGAGTAATAGATTGTAAGAGTACTAGATTGTAAGAGTACTAGATTGTAAGAATACTAGATTGTAAGAATACTAGATTGTAAGAATACTAGATTGTAAGAGTACTAGATTGTAAGAATACTAGATTGTAAGAATACTAGATTGTAAGAATACTAGATTGTAAGAATACTAGATTGTAAGAATACTAGATTGTAAGAATACTAGATTGTATGAATACTAGATTGTAAGAATACTAGATTGTAAGAATACTAGATTGTAAGAATACTAGATTGTAAGAATACTAGATTGTAAGAATAGAGACATAGCTTCAATTTTGTTCCTCAGTGGAATGCAGTACAAATTTTGTTTTCTCTCTGGTAAAAATCAGGAAAAATTGTACTAATTTCAACCTTGGACACAATATGTGTTTTGTATGAGGTATTTATACTTTCTTTTCTTTATTTTTTCTGTTGAAACAATCTGAGCTGATTTACTTCATGTATGTAATGTGTTCTGCCCTTATAGGTTTCCGTCAGCAGTACTCACATTGCCCTTGTGACCTATGAGAGGGTAGTGTACAGCTGGGGGGAAGGGAGCAAAGGTCAATTGGGTCACGGTGACCTTGACCCAAGGAATGTACCCACCTCGGTTGAAGCTCTCAAAGGAAAATCAATCACAAGGTAAGATTTCTGTTCCGTCAAATTAATTGAATTTTGAAAAATCCTTAATTGATTTGTTTCAATTATTTGCCCTGTGCTTGGTATACAGAGTCCTCAAAATATTACTCTTAACCATCCAAATTATGTAATAACAAGTTGTTATACCATGACAAAAATATTCCCTAAGGTTGTCTACAAATGTCACATATGCCATGGTAACCTGCAGCAGTTTGTGTTTGTCTGTGTTACAATTGAATGGCAATTAAGTGGGGATGAAAAAGAGTACCTACTATAGCTGTGCACATCAAAGGTTCTACACCTACTCAATTGAAGCATGCTATGCTTAACCTCTCCCCACATTACATGTATGAGAAGGAGCCCTTTTTTCCTTTTTATGCCTCCGTTACGAAGTAGCCGGAGGCATTATGTTTTGGGGTTGTCAGTCCGTCCGTCCGTCCGTACGTACGTCGATCTGTACGTACGTCCGTCCGTCCGTACGTCCCGTTCTCGTGATCGCGTTATCTGAAGAACCGATTGATGGATTCCTGCCAAACTTTGGTCATGTATGTATCTTGCAGACCCGATGAACTGATTAGATTTTGGGGTCACGAGGTCAAAGGTCACAGGGCTTATTATGTATGCAAAAACAGCTCGTGATCGCGTTATCTCAAGAACCGATTGATGGATTCCTGCCAAACTTTGGTCATGTATGTATCTTGCAGAGCCAATGAACTGATTAGATTTTGGGGTCACGAGGTCAAAGGTCAAAGGTCACAGGGCTCATTATGTATGCAAAAACAGCTCGTGATCGCGTTATCTCAAGAACCGATTGATGGATTCCTGCCAAACTTTGGTCATGTATGTATTTTGCAGAGCCGATGAACTGATTAGATTTTGGGGTCACGAGGTCTAAGGTCAAAAGTCACAGGGCGCATTATGTATGCAAAAACAGCTCGTGATCGCGTTATCTCAAGAACCGATTGATGGATTCCTGCCAAACTTTGGTCATGTATGTATCTTGCAGAGCCGAGGAACTGATTAGATTTTGGGGGTCACGAGGTCTAAGGTCAAAGGTCACAGCGCTTATTATGTATGCAAAAACAGCTCGTGATCGCGTTATCTCAAGAACCGATTGATGGATTCCTGCCAAACTTTGGTCATGTATGTATCTTGCAGAGCCAATGAACTGATTAGATTTTGGGTCACAAGGTCTAAGGTCAAAAGTCACAGGGCGCATTATGTATGCAAAACAGCTCGTGATCGCATTATCATTAGAATAGATTGATGGATTCCTGCCAAACTTAGATCATGTATGTATCTTGCAGAGCCAATGAACTGAGTAGATTCTTGGGTCATGAGGTCAAAGGTCAAATGTCATGGGCTCATTATGTATGCAAAAATAGCTTGTGAACGCATTCTCATTAGAACTGACAGATGGATTACTATTTAACTCAGGACATCTTGCAGAGCCAATGAACTGAGTAGATTTTAGGGTCATGAGGTCAAAGATCAAAGGGTCATATATGTATATGAGAAATTGCTTGTAATCACAATATTCTGAGAACCTGTTAATGGATTACAATGAAACTTGAATTTGAAAAATTTCTTCTGTTTTGGTTTGTAAACTTGCTCTATATGACGGAGGCATCACTTTCGACTGCGCGCAGTCGAAGTTCCATCTAGTTTAAAACTAATATACCATCAATATCAGATACCCATACATACATCTTCAACTTGATTTTAAGACATAGTTTTATGTAACTTCTTTATACAAATTCTTAAAACGTGGTAAGGCTAAGCTTTGTTGCAGTAAACGAATGTCTTTTATCTCTGTGCCGCATGCTGCATACCATGGTTTTGTTCTCTTTCCATTTATGAGGTCAGGTTGGCGAGAAGACTGTTTTATCTTATTAAAAATCAGATTGTGTTATCTTAAAGACAGATTTAGTCCTTGCTGTATCTCTTTCTTTTCATTTTTTAATAATTTTCAGAGTTGCTTGTGGAGCAGGATTCAGTGTGTTTGGCAGTGACAATGGCATTGTAATGACATGTGGAGATGGTTCTACAGGTTGCCTTGGACATGGTGATTACCACAGTGCTTCCCGACCACGTCTCATTGAAACACTACTCAGGTTAGATATCATTACATGGAGTTACATAAAGGATAAAGATATAATGCTGTTGGACCATTTAAAGTGAAGGCACTTCAATAGTTGAGAGAGATTCTTCAAGATTCAAGAGTTTGTAATGTTTGAGATCAAGCAGGTGACATGTTAGCAATTTATTTACTTCCAAAACTGCTCTTATCATAGTTCTCTCCTCTTTAAATGAGTTATTTTGGTTGATGTAATACAATTTACCCTGAACTATTTTCTCATTTATTAGTTTCATGCTTAATCTTATGTATATCATTTAGAATTTGTTTGTTTGATATTCAACCTGATTTTGTTTGTTTAGTGTGGATGTTACAAGTATCTCATGTGGACCTGAGCATGTGGTGGGAGTAGGTGTAGATGGAGAGATCTTTGCCTGGGGGGAAGGGCAAAGATGGAAGACTGGGACTCGGAGATGAAGAAGATTTGTAAGTTTTTCACAAAATTTCACTTCAAAGACATTTTAAGGAAATTTAATCTTAACAGCAAGTTTCTATGACACGAATCAGAATATTCAGAGAAGCAGATAGGTGTATTAGTTTAAACGATATAGGACAAATAATAAGAAAGTTATGAATTTTATAAACTCGTAATACAGGGGGAATTCAAATCGGCTTTATCAGGAAGGAAAATGTTTTGGTTTAATAGCAGAAAGCTCCCCTTTGATTCCAAAACTCAAAACAAATATGATATCAATTTTAGAAAATATGTTCCACTGTAGGATCTTTTCCTTTTTGGAGGACCTATAAAAATTTGCTATCCATAAAATATTTGAGTAGAGCAAGGTGCTCATGATAGAACAGGAAATTTGTGTTATTTACCCCCAAAACAGGAGAGTTGTCTATGAATATGTCACAATCCAGTTTGAGATTCACATAGATTTGTAATGATGATCCTCTTTCAACTATTCGTAACTTTCTTATGTGTCTGAATTTCTTGGAAACTTTCACCATCCTATTTCAAAGTTTGGATAGCCTAGCCCTCTTAATGAACTTGATTATTTTACCATTTTGATTTAGTTTATTTGAGACCTGAGGTCATTTTGGTTCATAAACTGGGCCCTAAATGTGACCATCAGAGCCTGGATATGTTTTTCTCTCATCCAGTGCACCCATCTTTTCAAGTGAGAGAGCATTTAGCATGCACTTTTGTACATACCTAAAACTTGGCTTTTCCCGGTTAGAAATATGGCTAGAATTTCATTTGTTCTCATAACTCATTTTTACACCAGGGTTTCAGCAATCTGACCCTGGTTTAAATGAAAACTGTGATGATTCAGGCCTACTTTATTTGTTTTATGAAGGTAAAAATTGTAGATGCCGATACTGCCAGTTTCAAGCAGTGAAGACACTTAATCAAGCTCTTTGAAAATCTTTTCCTTGCATTGCCTGATTTGATTTGATTGATTTAGCTGTGAACCTATGGAGGTGACCCTTCGTGACCCTGTATTCATCCAAGAGGTCAAGTGTGGCGTGGATGGTACAATGTTTCTTACCGACATGGGCTGCTTGCTGGCTTGTGGCAGTAATGCTTACAACAAGCTTGGACTCAACCACAGGCAAGGTTTCTTGGCATCCATGAAGAACATGTTCACAAAGGTGATTTTGTTTATATTATATCTCTATTTTAATTAACCCTAAAAGAGACTGGGCTATATAAGAAGTTATGAGTATTAAAGGGAGACTTAATGCCAACCAAAATTTCATACAGAATGATATTACATCAAATTTTGTTGAAAATTGCTGCTTTCAGTGATTATAATATAGTCCCATAATGTATGTTTTTGTTGATAATTGAATTAAAGTTGATACTCTAAGCAAATAAATGTCCTTTAATTTGTTACCTACGGCAAGTATATGTTATTTTTAAGTTTTTCAATTACTTAGTATATCACCAAAAAATTCTGTCTACTCGAAATCCTCAATTGAAATGTCTAAAATATTCGCCTCTCTTTGCATAGAAAATCAGTCACGACGCTGGTCTACTATTTATGACCTCACGTCCGGGAGAGAGTATATTCACGTACCCGGATGTTCCATAGCAAACATGTGCAGAGTGATACGATTTTCTGCATATTTTTGTTTCAAAGGCTGAAAAGTCTCATAAATCATAATTCTATGTACAATTCTTTACCTTCCCCTAGTACTTCATAGTATTAATATCAATTCCCCTTTTAAAAATTATGACATATACATGCCAACGATGTGCTATTAGTCGATATTTTCACCATGTAATTTTTGTTTTGGTGTTGAAATCGGCCCAGGCACGGAAGTGAACAGTAGCTGTCTACCCATGCACAGTTCATTACCATACACTACAGCGATCTCCCGATGGTTTCTTCTTCCTTTTTCCCATGTCTTTCGCCTTCCTTGGCCCTGAACATCCTTCATCTACCAATTCTGACACCGGTAGTCAGGAGCAAGTCTTTGTTAGTTGTTTTTCTTAGCTGGCAACGTCGCTTTCATTCTCTTGCAATTGCCGATAAACATATAACTAGCGCACGTACGTTCCATCACAAGCAAGCAGCGCCTAGAGCAGCGGCTTGGTCTCATCTCCCGATTCTCGCTCGCTCCACGAACGTTCATGCAAGAGCCGCATCACTCGCCAAAATATTATAGAGGAAGCGCGCTTGCATGATCTCGTTCAAGTTTGATATTTTACAACATAAAATGTTTAACTGGTACTGTATCCTTTTTTGAGGCAGTCACACACATCTATGATAAGTACTATCATAGTTCTAGACCTATTCGTTTTACAAAACTGCTCATGTTCATCTGATGACAATATAATGCATCCGCCTATTCATAAGTGCACGATTTAACTTTAATTCCTAAGCAGTAAACTCGTCTTAAATCTCTACCAAATAGGTGAATATGAGGATATAAAAAGAAATCAGCGACTGGAAAATGTTGCTTCGTTATTCTTCATTCAAATGAAAACAGAAAATCCATCAAATATACTCCTTAACAACAACAAATCTAAGCTCTGACAGGATAGCATTTACGTAGGGATATCACTGCCATTCACTCTCACTGAGCCCATGACTCCTGTTCGTGACGTCACGGATAGAGGCCCGACTCTACGTGCACTTCCGGGTTTCAGACTTAGATATTTTGGTAGAGTTTACTCGAATAAATTCATTATTCTAAACTTGTTTTGTCGGGTGGACACCATTTGGTGTTATTATGGGGGTTAAAAGCTTTCTATTTATGTAATTATCTCAGTATTTGGGATTGTCTTAGAGTATCAACTTTAAGAAAGCTCAATTGTGCAAAATAATTTGATTAAGTTGATAATAATAATAATCTTTTAAAGTCCACTCCAAATTTAGTTTTAAGAATTAAGTTTAACCGGAAATGGAAATTCTTTTTGCCCAATTGATCGTGAGCCCGGCAGCCACTGAGCAGCGCCAGATCAACATTGTTCTATCCATTATTGTTGATCGCCAAACAAGGTAGCAGCAACTCCCGTCTTTTAACGTCTTTTGGTATGACGCGGCCTGGGTTTGAACCCACGACCTCCCGGTTGTGAGGCGGACGCTTGTGATCGCGTTATCTCAAGAACCGATTGATGGATTCCTGCCAAACTTAAGTCATGTATGTATCTTGCTGAGCAAATGAACTGATTAGATTTTGGGGGTCATGAGGTCAAAGATCAAAGAAAATACATGTATATGAAAAAAAGCTTGTAATCACGATTAATTCTGATTACAATCAAATTTGAATTTTAAAAATTGCTTCTGTTTTTGGTTTGTAAAATGACTCTATGGCAGAGGCATCGTTTTCTACTGTACGCATTCGAAGGTCCATCTAGTTAAATTCTATATCAATTCCTATAGTTCATTGTTTTTTTTTTCTTGTTTTTATGAGTTATATTCAGATGAATCATGAATTAGACGCTAATTTATCACAAATTGGGAAACGGTTACTGGTTTAAAGGGGAAAAGAAGAAAATATAGTATTTTAATCAGTTTTTTTTTTTAAATCCAAAATTTCTCTGTATTCAGGGTGACATGTGGTCGCATTTCAAAAGATGCGATTTGATTTTGAGAGAGAGGGGCACAATGATTCCCCTCCCCCCCCCCCCCAGTCTTTTAAGGGTCAATTATGTCAATCTTGTGAAATGAGTAAGATCAAATTTACATCTCACCACCTTAATACATCTTAACAAATAATATAGTCTTATGTCGAAAAACATTTGAGAGTTCCTTCAAGTATACCGAAACAAATTTGAAGTCTAAAATATGCAACTTATATCAACTTACCAATTTTTGTTTATATATTTTTTTTAATGCCAAAAATGTTCAAGTTTTGGGCTATCAAATGCTTTAAAAAAATTCAATACATTGTTTCAGAGC
>JAVYIG010014935.1:0-38725 GCA_035222895.1 Strongylocentrotus droebachiensis | reverse complement strand
CCAAGCGAGATTTTGCAATGTAGAATGCTGAAATTATGCATTCTAGAAAATCCTTTAGTCCAATATGTACGTTCTTTCCGCTACATGTATATTTCTTTTTAGCTATATATCTAAATTTCCGGGGGGACGTGTCCCTCTATCGGGCCCAGGATCGCCGCCGCTGTCCACTACCAACATGAGTTCAAATATGAGCACAAGCGAGTTGGTATGAGCTGAATCCAAATGAAGGGCAAAATAAAAGTTGTGAAGCGGCCCTACCGTTAATTTAAAATTTGACTGTTTAGTATATAGCTTCTATTTGAAAGACATCCAAAATAATGTGCCCTTTTCAATTTTTTTCAAAAAGCAGGGGCTGTTTGTAACGTTTAACTTTGAATCCGTGGCTCGAGATTTTATGCGGCCGGCCCGGCCCCCTCTATTCAATAACGTTTCCCAAGCCTTCTGGAATGACCCCAAATCTCCCGATTACAGTTTTTCCTTATTCGTCGTTACTGTCACTTAGCGCCATTTCCTTGTCTTTCCCCCTTTCTCACCCGACTGTTCTCTTCCCCTTCCCACCCCCCCCCCCCCCACTCAGTGTTATCTAGGGTACGCGCATGTATGTTCCCTCTCTTAGTTTGAAAGCACCCCTTTATCTTCGGTGTGTAAAGTCGGTGCTGGCCGGATTTGTGTGTATTACGGGCCGGACTTTGTTGCGTGAAAAGTAACCCTTTATCGGAAATTTTAGGAATACAAAATCGGTCCCTCCGACCCCGGAGTGGGAGTGAGGTGGGAGGGTGGGGGGGGGGGGTATCTTTTTTTTTCTCTCTCTCTCTCTCTCTCTCTCTCCTTTCTTTTCTCTTCTCCTTTTTTTCTTCTCTTCTCCTTTCTTTTTTTTTCTCTTTTTTTTGCGCCGCCAATAGGGGGGGCCACGGCTGTTTCGGCCCCCCCCCCCTGGATCCGCCACTGGCATGCATATGCGTCTATAATACTAGTAATTAAGCTCGATGGCACAATAATTATACATCAGCTATAATTATAGCTCTCACATTTTAAGCCATAATGTAAGATACGATTTTGTTATGCGAACGACGGGGTCCCCTATATAGCTGTATTCTGCCTTTTTTTTACGGTATATAATTTTATTATCATATATCTTTGACATTATGTCAGTACAATATAGAACACATGACCAGTTAATAAAGGTAGCTAGATTTGAAGCAAATTAATGACCAGTTAATAAAGGTAGCTAGATTTGAAGCAAATGTACATGATTTTCAATGCCCACTCGGCATAATTGGTGATATGAATATCATTATATTTCTATGTCCATCCTTCAAAATGAGAGAAAAATACCAATTGTGTGGTACAAGACATGATAAGGTTTTTAATACAGCTTATTATGCTTGCCAGCTAAAGAAATTAGCAAAATTTGTTAGAATCATTATGTCACATCTAGAGTCAAGGGTATAATACTGTAAATGATAGCTCACAAGTAAGCAATGTTGTTATGCACAATATCGTATAGCGGTAGGAGGGTGCCCAGTTCGCTTTGATTTATTTGTTGATATTCATGACATGTTTATTGTTGTTCATATTATCACATGTTTATTATTATTTTTATTTCTTTATTTTTGCTCAGAAAATGTATGTTTTCAATAAATGTTTCCGACAAATATTTTGGGCCACGTGTCATCCCCATTCTCAAAGCAATGCCATAATCACTTTGTTTGCTTATTCGATTTTTATGAACAGCGACCCTCATTCCGTATTATGAATAGCGACCCTCTTCTTCGATTATGAATACGAATAATGACCCTTATATTATGAGCAATGACCCTCATTTCGGGATTCTCTCTCTCCCAACCTTCGCTTTATTTGTTTTCTCCCTCTCTCTCTTTCAAAGAGATAGAATCTGTCGCTCATATCATACCATGTTGCTTTACTCTTTACCTACAGTTATATACCATTTATCCCATTTATAATTTATTATTACTCCTTCCGCACCCAATTCCATCTCGATCTCGCTATATTCACATTCCCATTCCCTTTTCATCTCTGCTTTTCTCGCCGGCGATGTCTAACCCCCCCCCCCTTCCTCTCTCTCTCTCTCTCTCTCTCCCACTCTCTCTCTCTCTCTCTCCCACTCTCTCTCTCTCTCTCTCCCACTCTCTCTCTCTCTGTCTCTCTCTCTCCCCTCTCTCTCCCTCTCTCTCTCACTTTCTCTCTCTCGCTTTCTTTCTTTCTCTTTTTCTCTACCCCTCACAATTTGCATTTCTATCGGATTTTGTCTTATACTCTTCACAGGCTCCCCCGGCACTCATTCCTCTCTCTTTATAACTCCCTGCTCATCATAATTGAATGACACTGTTACCATACTAATTTTTTTGTTGAAAACTAACTCAACATTTTATTTTCTAACATTTCTCTAGCGTTTTCTTCAAAATGAAATAATCATATTGGTAATTTAAAGGTTTTGTATCCTTTTTGCATCCAACATCAAATTCTGTAGAACTGTGCAGGAAACATGAGTATGTCATGAATGTCCTTTCTTTAAAATTTAAACGGTAAGTCTGTAGTTCTGTTATGCAATGCAAGGGAAAACATTTACTCCATACAGACTTCATGCACTGTCAGACACTGTCCAATTGTCAGTGAGTGACTGACTTTTTAAAATTTGTTAATAACATAGATAAGATTAGATGTAAAGGGTATATTATCGTTCGTACAGTCATCATTGATCTGCTTCTCATATTGAATTAAACTTATCGAGTCTAAACTCAGCACCAAAAGAACGACTTTGCGATACAAGGGTCTAAAAATATTGCAGACTACCTTCTATGCCTATTTTTGCAACGAGTTTTGAAAATTCGATATAATTCCACATAGAGGCAATTGCCCTTTCTATACTTTTAAGAGGAGTTTTTAGTTGGACTTATCTCTAGTTTACCATGGAATTTACATCATTTGAAATTCTCAGCCTCCAAAAGGGACAGACTACCTTAAATACCAGTTTATGTGATCCATATCAGCATTTATTCATTTAATTCTGTTTTAAACTAACGAAACGTGAATATTGCATTTTTAGTTCTACTAAATAATGTACAATTCTCCTTTACCAGAAACTTCAAAACCAGTCACTTGGAAGACGAGTATTTTTCATTATATTTATAATTGAACAAAAGTCTAAACACGCAAAAAATAACACTCGTGTGTTTCACAGTCGTGACTATTCTCATTATTTTGGCTAACATCGCATGCAAAATATAAAAACGTTCCTCCAACACATTTCTTGTATAATTATAAGTGATGTTGCAAAATGTACAAGCATATAGGCAAACATTTCGGTAGGCCTCATCTTAGGAACAGCATTGTTCCATCTAGGAAATTCTAAATGAGATCAACTTGAGTCTGCTGCTAATAATGTGAAGTTCAAGTAGGGTTTCCAAAGACACGTTTGGTAGGGCACTTGTCTACCTGTTGTATTGCCGATGTATACTGCTCCCAAGGAGTAGCGAGCAGACCACAAACTGTTCCACCACCGCGCTTGTATTGACTTCTCTGAACAAACAAAAAAACAAATCAATACAAAAGAGAAAAAAGAGGGAAAATTGATGAAAATACTCAAATATGGTGATTATTTTTGTAAATACTGTGTTTTCAGGACGGGCAGTTTGAATTGGGGGTAAAATTAGCATGAGCCAAGGAGCGGGAACTATGTTGCCATAACAACTTCTGTATTACGTCTAAGGGATGTAGTGATACATTTTGCACTTTTGTGAAAGTTTGGCCATCCGAACATCTTTAAAATGATCCCATTTGATCACCGTGATCTCAAATGTTACTGGTCTCAACAGTCAATAACATATTTCTTTTGCGTGGTACCTTTTTACAAAAGTGCAGTTTCAAAAGTATGACCGGGGAACGCTAGACAACTACATGTATAGTCTCATTAGTCTCAAGTGAACCTGTTAATTGGACCATGCAAATCCCACCCAACTGGCCACTACTAACACCGTCCTCCCAGGCCAACTCAACCATCCCTTCTCCATCGTATGACAGTAGACTGTAAATTTTGAATTTGAATTTGAATTTGTAGACACTGTAGACCGTCTTCCCAATGCACACCAACACTGCCACCGCCCCGCCCCGCCCGCCCCGCCCCCTCCCCACCATGTCGCTCATATCATACCATGTTGCTTTACTCTTTACCTACAGTTATATACCATTTATCCCATTTATAATTTATTATTACTCCTTCCCCACCCAATTCCATCTCGATCTCGCTATATTCACATTCCCATTCCCTTTTCATCTCTGCTTTTCTCGCCGGCGATGTCTAACCCCCCCCCCCCCTTCCTCTCTCTTTCTCTCTCTCTCCCACTCTCTCTCTCTCTCTCTCCCACTCTCTCTCTCTCTCTTTCTCTCTCTCTCTCGCTTTCTTTCTTTCTCTTTTTCTCTACCCCTCACAATTTGCATTTCTATCGGATTTTGTCTTATACTCTTCACAGGCTCCCCCGGCACTCATTCCTCTCTCTTTATAACTCCCTGCTCATCATAATTGAATGACACTGTTACCATACTAATTTTTTTGTTGAAAACTAACTCAACATTTTATTTTCTAACATTTCTCTAGCGTTTTCTTCAAAATGAAATAATCATATTGGTAATTTAAAGGTTTTGTATCCTTTTTGCATCCAACATCAAATTCTGTAGAACTGTGCAGGAAACATGAGTATGTCATGAATGTCCTTTCTTTAAAATTTAAACGGTAAGTCTGTAGTTCTGTTATGCAATGCAAGGGAAAACATTTACTCCATACAGACTTCATGCACTGTCAGACACTGTCCAATTGTCAGTGAGTGACTGACTTTTTAAAATTTGTTAATAACATAGATAAGATTAGATGTAAAGGGTATATTATCGTTCGTACAGTCATCATTGATCTGCTTCTCATATTGAATTAAACTTATCGAGTCTAAACTCAGCACCAAAAGAACGACTTTGCGATACAAGGGTCTAAAAATATTGCAGACTACCTTCTATGCCTATTTTTGCAACGCGTTTTGAAAATTCGATATAATTCCACATAGAGGCAATTGCCATTTCTATACTTTTAAGAGGAGTTTTTAGTTGGACTTATCTCTTGTTTACCATGGAATTTACATCATTTGATATTCTCAGCCTCCAAAAGGGACAGACTACCTTAAATACCAGTTTATGTGATCCATATCAGCATTTATTCATTTAATTCTGTTTTAAACTAACGAAACGTGAATATTGCATTTTTAGTTCTACTAAATAATGTACAATTCTCCTTTACCAGAAAATTCAAAACCAGTCACTTGGAAGACGAGTATTTTTCATTATATTTATAATTGAACAAAAGTCTAAACACGCAAAAAATAACACTCGTGTGTTTCACAGTCGTGACTATTCTCATTATTTGGCTAACATCGCATGCAAAAGATAAAAACGTTCCTCCAACACATTTCTTGTATAATTATAAGTGATGTTGCAAAATGTACAAGCATATAGGCAAACATTTCGGTAGGCCTCATCTTAGGAACAGCATTGTTCCATCTAGGAAATTCTAAATGAGATCAACTTGAGTCTGCTGCTAATAATGTGAAGTTCAAGTAGGGTTTCCAAAGACACGTTTGGTAGGGCACTTGTCTACCTGTTGTATTGCCGATGTATACTGCTCCCAAGGAGTAGCGAGCAGACCACAAACTGTTCCACCACCGCGCTTGTATTGACTTCTCTGAACAAACAAAAAAACAAATCAATACAAAAGAGAAAAAAGAGGGAAAATTGATGAAAATACTCAATACTTTATGGTGATTATTTTTGTAAATACTGTGTTTTCAGGACGGGCAGTTTGAATTGGGGTAAAATTAGCATGAGCCAAGGAGCGGGAACTATGTTGCCATAACAACTTCTGTATTACGTCTAAGGGATGTAGTGATACATTTTGCACTTTTGTGAAAGTTTGGCCATCCGAACATCTCTAAAATGATCCAATTTGATCACCGTGATCTCAAATGTTACTGGTCTCAGCAGTCAATAACATATTTCTTTTGCGTGGTACCTTTTTACAAAAGTGCAGTTTCAAAAGTATGACCGGGGAACGCTAGACAACTATAGTCTCATTAGTCTCAAGTGAACCTGTTAATTGGACCATGCAAATCCCACCCAACTGGCCACTACTAACACCGTCCTCCCAGGCCAACTCAACCATCCCTTCTCCATCGTATGACAGTAGACTGTAAATTTTGAATTTGAATTTGAATTTGTAGACACTGTAGACCGTCTTCCCAATGCACACCAACACTGCCACCGCCCCGCCCCGCCCGCCCCGCTCCCTCCCCACCATTTCTCAACCGCCATCGCCAACAATCACTTTACATGATAATTGTTGTCCTTGCTGTTGCTATTTCGTTTTGTGTGCATCGTGAAAAAATGCCCTTTCCCTCTTTTACAAAATATCTGCATGCATCAATTTCATGATTTGTTTTTTTAATGAATAATGTTATAGGCACTCAATTCTATTGATGATATTCAGAACTTTTCAGATTGTTAACAATGTGTTTTATCTGTAGATATGAAGAATTGTAATAAGACAACATGACTGTTTACCAATTTATATAATATTAAAAAGTAATTCAAATTTCATTGGGGAAATTCATCTTGGATATACATTTGCAATTCAGCTTTATTGTAGCAAAACAGGTTCTAAACATTCAAACAAAAATAGAATTGAATTGAATCATTACGACTATTCGACCTCCCCATACACCTACCGTTCTGTTGATATCTCCAATGCACACCCACTTCTTGTTCTTGCCAATGGCCCACTTGGAGTGATCCACAGTTTCGTTGAACCCTGGTACGTTTGGGAATCCCATAAGCAGCACATTCTCAACGTGGTAGCTGCCGTTGCAAAAGGATGGTAAATTAAAAGATGTGTGCATCCACGTCTCCACATAAAGATCATCTCCAAGGGACGGCGCCACCAAGTACCAATAGAGATCTGGAGGGGGCGGGACGGTCATAACGTAAAAACTAAGGGCACTTCTACCTTCTACGGCATAATACCAACTCACTGATGATTGCACTTTTTGCTCTGTATCTTTATTATAGCCGCTTTCCCCTCCCACTCTCTCTCCCCTCCCCCCTGATGTGCCGGTCTCTGCCCTTCTCGCACGATCTGTATGATTGTAGTGCTAGTCAGTGGCGGATCCAGGGAGGGGACCCGGGCCCCTCCCCTGGGAAAAAACAGTTAAAACACCTTAATTTTACCTTTATTTGGTGACGGGCCCCCTCCCCTGGGCCTCAAGGGGGGGGGGGGGGTGCTAATTTTAAAATTTTCGGGGCAAAAAAAAGAGTGCTCCTTACCCCCTCCCCCGCTTATTCACCGGCTGGCTCTTTCGCCGCTAAATATTTTCTCACGAATTGGGCCCCTCCCCTGCCGCCGGCTGGATCCGCCCCTGGTGCCATTAGTGGTCTCTGTCTCTTGGCCCTCTAAATTACATTATATAAAATCTCTTTTCACGGAGAGAACAGTGAATATGGATCATTTTGTTACTTAATTTTGATATCAATCATGATTTTACCTAGTTTAGGTTTATAATATCTTAATAATTTACCTTGATGAAAATTGGTAAATTTGGCAAAGCTGGTGAAGGATTGTCCAGCAAGAGTAGTCAGCAAAACCGTGCTGTTCCATGGAGGTTCTTTGATTGGTTTACTCTTCGACACTTCCACAAAATCAGAGAATTTCGACTGGAATGAGGATGGAATATTCCAATCATATGCGCTGGCGTAGTTGTAGAGGAGCTGTTTTCCTACGTGTAAATTAAGGAATACAATTTGTTAAACATGATTAAAGAGTGAAGTATAATGTAGAAATTGTTAAAAGGGGTGGGGTGGGTGTAGTATTAATGCTGTCCATGCAAGCTAGGATCGGGACCATGCCCTTCCGTCCCCTGCACATAATTAATTCATCCGTGATTTTTTTTTTTTTTAAATAATTTTTATAAAGTTCATCAATAAAATATATAAGGGACTTGGTAACATTGTTCAAATGAGATAAAGTGGTGCTAAGGTAGTGACTTCAATGCTAGATGTACAATTAAAGATAATCTGAAAAATTGAGTGAAAACGGATCATTATTATTAATAAAAATTGGGAAAAACTTATCTGATCGTTTCCTTTATTCTTCCAACTATATTATTATAACATTGTAGGTGAATGTAAATCGCCACGAGGCAATAAATCGGCTCTACATACCATTCCAGACATTTAAATGTTAACAGATTTTAATAGCGTGTTTAATGTCTTTTTACATGGAAAAACGGTTGGCAAAATTCATAAATGGTTGGGAGAATTAACTGTTAGTCACTGTTAGAGGGTGTTGCACAGTGGCGCCTTCAAAGAAAACCACATTTAGTTTGAGAATTTTTGCAGGATTTTTTGCGTGTCAGAGGGTTAGTACAGTAGAAGGAATATAATAAGTAACATTTTATACACATATTTAGCTTTTTTTTTTCATCAACCATCAACAATGTTATTGTTACCGAGTCACTTTAAGTCTAAGACATACTCCTAAAGTTTTCAAAGGGTGTGACCCCCTTAAGACCTTTAACTTATACTTACCTCTAGACTGTGTGGTTTGTATTTTTATAGAATGGCTTTAAACTTACCGACTTTAACGAACTCGTCCGTCTCCATGGAGATACACAGTATGGATTGACCGAACTTACGTGCATTACTAGGCCAGACGTAACTCTTGTTTGCGAAATCGGGGAACTTGGGGACGCTATGAACAAGCCAAAACCCGGACTCGTTGTCAAATGCGATTGTCCCTGCAAAACAAAAATGAATACAAAATAAGGGGGCTACACCATTGCCCATTCGATTGGGTTAATTTTTTTCTTACATATTTTCATGAATTGATTATGAGAATATGATTTACCTCTCCCGATTCCCTCCATTTTCCAAAAAAATAACGAGATACATTCATACCCCCACAAGACAGTCAAACCACTTTCACACTCCTCGAATGAGAACAGCTTTCGCACAATTTTTTTTATTTACACCGGTCCAGTATTTTGGAATAAAATAGATCCATCTCTTAAACGAAGTATCAGTCTATACACTTTTAAAAAAAGTTAAAGATTAAACATTTACATACATATACATGATTGAATCTCGGTTTGTTTGACTCTCGACTCAATCTTTTTCTCCCTCATTCTACTGATCAACTTTCCCTTTTCTAGAGCTTTTGTTTTTGTCTTCTACTATTTCCCTCCATTTTTTTTTCTTCTCTATTTTTCCTCTTTG
Organism: Strongylocentrotus droebachiensis; assembly: GCA_035222895.1. Lineage (NCBI taxonomy): Eukaryota > Metazoa > Echinodermata > Echinoidea > Camarodonta > Strongylocentrotidae > Strongylocentrotus > Strongylocentrotus droebachiensis. Next base: position 29,401 of record JAVYIG010014935.1, on the reverse strand, counting down.
TTTTATCCCCCCCCCCAATTCAGAATTTCTTAGCTACATATTTGTCTATTTATTGACTTCTAAACTTACTTTGTTCATGTTTTATTGTTAAACAGCATATGAGGAACTAACACTTCAACTAGCTCTGCTTTTAGTTAGTTCTTCTTTTCTCGTGCTATTTCCAGTATTTATCGTTTCATTGCATTTGTTGTGATTATAATTATTCTTGTATTATGATTTGCATGAGAAATAGAATCATTTGAATCATTTGAATCATTTATTCTTGGTAGATAAATTATCTCCCAGAATTGTATTAATTAATCTAAATAGTTATAGAGATTGATCAACAAAAGTTATAAGAAGATATTCTTTATCTATCAGGAATATACACCGATCATATTCACACAATAACTACATGAAGAGATCAACGAAAAATTATTCCAGCTTTATGGACAGCAACAGCGTATATATTTTACTTATATCTTCATTTTGAACAAGTAAAAGAAACAAGATTGTCTAAAAGCCTACATTACAGTATATAAATATAATTTACTCGTTTATTTCCATCATCTTGAGTTATTTACCGCATACACTGCTGCATGTTATTTCGATATTAATTACTAATATATTTATATTTCTATATTTTAGGGTTTCAAGAGTTTGGAAGGGGATCAAGGTATAAGCGTTCTGAAATATTGGATTGGACATAATTAATTTTATTTAAAAAGATGTTATTGAAATCGGTAAAAACGTAATAAAAGCAGCATTATTCTTACGAAACAGCTATGACATAAACAACATTCATAAAACAGGTGAATTGTCTTTCTGTGAGATTTATATAAAATCATTCTTTATCCAATAATGGAAATTTTGAAGAAAAAACAAGTATATATCTATTATATACCTTTTGTATGGCCGCGGTATTCCGGCTTTGTTCCGTTCGGAAAGTCTTTTGTATGTCCGTCGTCTTCCTTCGTTTCGTTGGGAAATGCATCGTTATACATCATGTATAAAACATTCTATAATTATGTATAGATAAAACGTATTGAATATTTGTTAATGAATTGATTTATCTAACTGGACCAAAGATACGAATTGCACGAGTCTATCCGGTGTAAAAGTGGTTTTCATTCAAACCCCAAAGGTTAAAAAAAAAAAAAACGAAATATAGTCTTTTTCATATTTTACAATGTGTCTTCATTCCACTGATTAGTTTCCGTTACATTATACAGACCTTTAAACAAATTATGCTTTGATGATGATAAAATTTGAATTTATTAACCACCCCACTTTTCTGTTTTATGTCCTTTCTCTTCTCCTTTAATTTGTTTCTTCTTCTTCTCCCTTTTCGTTTTTTCCCTTTAATCTTAACTTTCTTTTCTTTTTTATGCAAGTTTTTCAAATAACTTGATATTTTCTACCCCACACATAAACCGATACACAAGATCACAGTTCCAAATTTCTCACAGTAGATAACTTTGTCTTATAATCTACCTTGCTTGTGTAATTATTGTAGATCTGCTGCAAGGTATATCCCATTGCCTGGTTACTGTCGTTCAGAGAGACGTCGGAAAGAGAGAAAGATGAACTGTGGACGTCCATGTACAGATGGGCGACGCCATCACGAATCAAGGGATTGCTGCTGTTGCCGTTCCGGGGAAGCTTCTGGACTATGAACCTGTCAGTGGTGAATAAAGGGAATTACATGTGAAACTACTGATAACCTTAGTGTCCGATTTCATACAGCCACTGCAGGGGCGACAGAGCGCCTTTTAAAAGTGGGGGCAAAAACAAAGAAGGGCACTGTCTGAAAAACAATTATGCTAATGGGTGACCTAAAAAAGGTGAGCTAACCCCCCCCCCCCAACGGAACGAAATGTCGATCAGTCAAATTTTCAAATTTCGGGACAATTAAAAAAAAAACAATGCTCCCCCCCCCCGCATTGACAATCATAAAGACACACTTTTAAAAAGGAAGACGGATGGATGGCCCTACTCAGCGTTGTTAGCATAACAATGCTGTTTTACAGAGGGGTCCCTATCCCTATAGACATAGTAAACATGAAAATAGATAGTACAGAAGTAAGGAAAACTTACAACAAAATAAGAACTGACAATAATGATAAGAGCAAATTGGAGTAAAATACAAAAACGGAGAGAAAATATTTACGGAATAATATTGTTTAAATACTTGTTGAATGTGTGAACAGTTTGAAGTAATTTAGTGGTAGGAGGAAAGGTATTATATTGAATTGAGCTTCTATATTGAGTAGTTCTGCGACAATATTCAGTTCTAGGTTCAAGCACAATATCATAACGAAAGAAAAGATAAGACTTATAACGAGTAATCTCAGAGATATACTATAAATGCGAGCGAGCGTTGCAAAGTAGTTTGGGAGAAATTCGAGAAAAAATTGCTGCCAGTCGCTTTAAATTAGAGACACATGTTAGGGAGGCTATGAGAATTTTGTGGGTTTTTTAAACATTTTTTTAAAAAGAAGCATCTTCTAACGATTGAGTATATCATGTTAGTTTTAAAGGACTTCTAAGTACGAAATGGACAAACTTCCTATATTAAAGCTGCTTATCTAGAGAATGGACATTGATAGCGTTGAAAAATCAAATATAAATAAAAGAGTGAAGATAAAAGAGAGAGAGAGAGAGAGATAGAAATGAGGCAGATGGTGAGATACAGGATGAGAGAGAGAGAGAAAGAGAGAGCTTGGACGGAAAGTGATATAAAGAGAGGGCGACAAGGTAAGCTAAAAAGGATGAGATGATGTACGTGGCGTTAAAATACTTGGCGAGATTAAAAAAAAAAAAAAGGTCTACCAAGAATGAAGGTAGAAAAGTATAAGAGACAGAGAGAGAGAGAGAGACAGACAGAAAGAGCCGGAGAGAGAGAGAGAGAGAGAGAGACACACACACACACACACACACACACACATACAGGTATAGGGTGGAAAATGGGGAATCTGAGTATATCCAGGGAAGTGTGGATATTTGTCAGAACACTCAGATAACCATCTATTTCAACCAAAATGACACAAATAGTTTCAAAATACGTTTATAAAATGTTTTCAGGAGACTTTCATAAAAGAAACAAGAAATTCTAACTTTGACTTTTTGCATTGGATCAGAGGACACACAATCTCACATAATGTCAAATGAGTAAACATATGCATGTTCCCAGTTTCAATACACCACAACACACGTAAATGTATATTGCAAGCATGTAGTACATGACCCCAGTTCCTATGTCCTAAACACACACCATTTGAGAGCTGTGCCTGTTCCCACTTCCAATGTACCATAACACACACACTTGTATATTGCAAGTATGTAGTACATGACCCCAGTTCCAATGTCCTAAACACACACTATTTACCACACGACAAACCGTGTATGCATGCTCCCACTTCCAATGTACCATAACACACACACACAAATGTATTGCAAGTATGTAGTACATGACCCCAGTTCCTATGTCCTAAGCACACACCAGAAACCGTGCATGCCCCCACTTCCAATGTACCTTAACACACACAAATATATTGCAAGTATGAAGTACATGACCCCAGTTCCAATGTCCTAAACACGATCAGATGAGAAACCGTGCATGTTCCCATTTTCAATTCACCATTACACACACATGGTTTGTATGTGTATTTCATGTATGTAGTACATGACCCCAGTTCAAATGTCCTAAACACACACCATTTATCCCATGAGAAACTGTGCGTGTTCCCACTTCCAATGTACCATAACACACTAAAATACATTGCAAGTATGCAGTACATGACCCCAGTTCCAATGCCCTAAAATACACACCATTTATCATACGAGAAACTGTGCTTGTTCCCACTTCCAATGTACCATAACACATGCAAATGTATTGCAAGTATGCATGACCCCAGTTCCAATGTCCTAAACACACACCAAATATCATACGAGAAACCGTGCATGTTCCCATTTTCAATAGCACCATTACACACACATGATCCGTATGTGTATTACATGTGTGTAGTAGATGACCCCAGTTCCAATGTCCTAAACACACACCGTTTATCACATGAGAAACCGTACATGTTTCCACTTGAAATGCACCATAGCACATACAAATGTATTGCAATTATATAGTACGGACATGACCCCAGTTCCAATGTCCATATCAACTGCCGAAGTTTAAGTACAAATTATGATAATATTAGTACTTTTCTAAGTTCCTTAACAGTTCAATTTACAGCTATTGCTTTGACTGAGATATGGATTAAGGAGTACAATTCCTATTATGATATTCACAACTATACTCTTGTACTTAAAGGTCGACAGAATAAAAAAAGGTGGTGGTATTGGTTTTTATGTAAGAAATGATGTGAAATTTAATCGTAGACATGATCTTGATATAAATACTCCATATATTGAATCGCGTTTTATTGAAATTGTTACTGCTAATAAAAGTGCAATTCTCGGAGTTGTTTATAGACCTCCTGACCAACCTATACAAAGTTGTCTTGAGTCGGTTGAAAATGTTATTACTACCGTAAACACTGAAAATAGAATATTTTACATGATTGGGGATTATAATATAAACCTATTTAAAGTAAATTGTCAATCTCATGTTAAAGATTTTATTGAAATGTTTATGGCAGTTGGTTTGTACCCTCTAGTTCATGGTCCAACGCGTGTTGTAAATAACTCAATCTCTCTCATTGACAATATCTTCACAAACAACCTTGAAAGTTGTTCATCTGGCACAATCTTAACAGACATTAGTGATCATTTCCCAATATTCTGCATTTATTCTCAAAGAACTCAAATCGTAACAGAGCCGTGTATTACAATGAAAATTTAGTGCAAAAAATATAAATACTTTTTTAAAGAATATTGGCAATACGCATTGGATTCTGAAAGAAAACGATCCTAGTTCGAGTTATGATTGTTTTCTAAAACAATTTCAACATGTATATGAAATATGTTTTCCAATGAAATGTCAATCAAAGAAGAAAAAACGATTTGATAAACCTTGGTTCAATGATGAATTAAGACAGCTGAACAAGAAGAAAAGCATATATTACAAGAAATATTTGAATAATCGTACTGTGTATAGACTTGCTGCAGACAAAAAGTGTAGAAATAAGTTAACAAATAGAATTAAATATGTAAAATATAAGTATTTCAAACAAAGTTTTGTAGATGCTAAACAAACATTGAAAATTATAAATGGTCTTTTAGGCACAAAGTTTAAGATAAATGAAATTCCAAGTACTTTACAATATAATAATGAAACCATTGATAATGATACAGATATATGTGAATCTTTTAACGAATACTTTATCAATATAGGTCCAAAATTGACATTAACTCATGATATTCCGACTGGCGATTTTAAACAGTATCTGAAGAAAAATGTATCTACTGCTTTTCTTTGTTTTACTCCAGTCACTCCAAGAGAAATAATAAACATTGTAGATAAATTAAAGAGTAATAAATGTAGTGGTTTTGACAGTGTTGATGTTAAGATGGTTAAAAGAGTTATACATTTGATCTGTTATCCATTATGTGCAATATTCATTTCTTCATTGGAAACTGGGATCGTACCTGATCAGCTGAAAATTTCTCAAATAAATCCTATATTTAAAAGTGGTACTTAAACTAGACCTATATCACTACTTCCAGTATTCTCTAATACATTAGAAAGAGCCGTGTATAATCGCTTGTATTCCTTTTTGAATCTGCATAATATTTTGAATAATTCACAATTTGGTTTTCGAACAGGCCACTCCACATTCTCTGCTTTAGCTGATTTTACATGCCAGGTTTCTCAAGTTTTTAAAAATTGAAAGTCATGATGGGATTGTTTTTAGACCTCAGTAAAGCCTTTGATACTCTAGATCATAATATTATATCTGCAAAATTATTCAATTTCGGAATACGTGGTGTGTTATTAACTTGGTTTAAGAGTTATTTAACAAACAAAAAACAATTTGTCAAACTTAAAGGTAATACTTCGTCTATACAAACAGTTGTATGTGGAGTGCCACAAGGCTCTATTTTAGGCCCGATTTTATTTATTCTTTCTATTAATGACATGTGCAATATATCGGACAAAATTAAATATATCTTATTTGCAGACGACACCAGTGTGTTTATGTCTCATAAAAATATTCAAAGTTTACAACAGGACTTTGGTAATGAAATAAACAAGTTATTACATTGGCTTTCTTTGAATAAATTAATTTTGAATGTTTATAAAACTAACTACATGCTATTTACAAAACAAGAAATATATTTTAATGAGGTTGATCTTCAGGTGAATAATCATGAATTTCAACGTGTATCTGTAAACAAATTCCTCGGAATAGAAATTGATTCTAAACTTACATGGAATGAACACACCGGTGCTGTCTGCAACAAGATCTAAAAAAATACTGGCATTCTATACAAACTTAGATTTCTACCAAAATGTGTTTTAAGAACTTTATATAATACTTTAATTCTTCCCCATTTACATTACTGTTCTGAAGTATGGGCCATGAAAAGCCAAACCAATCTGAATAGGATATTCAGAATGCAAAAGAAAGCCATCCGGGTAATTTCAAATTCACACTACAGAGCTCATTCGAAACCTATATTTAATAAATTAAAGCTTCTCAATTTATTTGATATCTGTAAATATCATATTGCAGTCTTTATGTACACTGTTGGTCATAATGGTGGAATATTTATTTTTACCCCAATTTATTGAATAATTTTGACAATGATTTATTCCTAATAGATCTAGATAATAGTATACATTCTCAGATTTTATTGAATGACAATTGGGGAGTGTTTGTTTTGCGTGACTGCTAAAGCATGTGTGTGCTACTATGCTAAACAACTAGGGGACCTACGTCATTAAGACATAACTGACAGTAATGGGGGTAATGTCTCATAAAAGGGCACTAATATAGCACATCGATACGGTTTTTATCCTGGGGGCTCACAGTAACGAGGCCATTGCTTAGCCAATGAATGATGACTGTATGCAGTGGGCGCTAGGGTACGTCGACGCCCCCACACACAAAAAATAAACAAAGAAAATATAATAAATTATCAATGATTTATTGCATTTTCCCCCAATCCCCAACAGGAAAGCTTCCTCTGCAGGGCCATACATTATGGTTCAAGGCATGCCCACATAGTGTTGGATACAGATATGTATCATGCAACAATGTGAGTTTAAAATGAATTTAAAGGGCAAGTTCACCCTTATATCTTGTTCCTTTGTATGAAAGCAGAAACGTCAAAAAAACAGATCAGTGAAAGTTTGAGAAAGATTGGACACATAATACAAAAAGCATGATCTTGCTGATAAGCAGCTTTCCATTCATTTTGTACAAACAATTTTCACGAATTCCCATTTTTCTCAAACGTTTGGAGTTGCCAATTTGTTTTACTCTCTAAATTTCCAGACTTTCAAAACTTTTTTGTTATAATTATGTCCTATATTCCTAAATTGTTCAATGATCTGCTTCTCCAATTGCTATGCTATCATATAAAGCAAAATTTGATCAGGGTGGTCTTGCCCTGTAACTACTATTGCTAATAATATTCTCTATGTTCAAATTAACTCTGATAACTGGCAAAGCCCTAATGGGGTCTATTTCAATTCCTATTATACACCAAGACCATTCATGTACAATCATTAAAGTTATCAAATACCATTTTCTCAACTTCCAATGTAAAATGAGAAATGTGAACTTCTGGATTTGTGTCTTAGGAACAGGCAATATGTAGATTTTCTGAAAACATGCGCCCTGTATTTGATGGTATAATGAAACAGTAAAAATCTTGTTTTACTGATCTGCTTCAACAATCCATATGCTCTCATACAAAGCTAAATTATATTAAGGTGGACTAGCCCTTTAACTATTATACCAATTGCTAATAACATTCTGTATGTTGAAATTAACTCTAATAAGTGGCATAGCCCTAATGGTGTATATTTCAATCCCTATTACACACCAAACCATTCATGTACAATCATTAGAGCTATCAAATAACATTTTCTCAATTTCCCAAAGTAAAATGAGAAATGTAAGCCTTTTGATTTGTGTTTAGGGAAGAGGCAACATGTAGGCCTTCTGAAAACATGTGCCCTGTATTTGATGGCAGAATGAAACAGTAAAAATCCTTGTTTTCCTTTATTTTAAAGAGGCTTAACTTGAGAGCCTCAAAACACATGTCTTGTATTTAATGGTGTAATGGAATTGTAAAATACCTCTCGTTACTCAAGCAAGGGAAAAATAAAGGGATTATCTTTATAATATTTGCATAAAAGTCAATCACATTCACTGCATAGTTCTCTAAAAACATGTGAAAATGTTAACAGTGGCACAATTAAACTGCCAAACTTAGGAAAACTTCTCCTTAAATTCTTTTAACTTTAAACTCAAAATAGCAATAAGAACAATGTGCCTCATATTGAGTGCCAAACATCTGACAAATAATCTGTAAAGAAAAAGAGCCGTCTGACTTGAATCCGGCATTTGCTCCTCGAAATGTAGGAATTCTATAGTCCAAAATTAATGGCCCTTGCGTGATTGGGTTACCAAGTAATTTCTCACAAAATCCTTCACGTTCCGCCATGTTCGTCTGTGTAGGATTCTGTTGGCATCAAGTAGTTTTTGAATGGCATTCTTCCCAGGCAGTCGTTTGATGAGGACGTCATCCTCGAAAGAGTCTAACACCAACATTTTCTCTGCTCTAGTCCATAGCAACTTTTTTAAAGTCTTTCTTCTCTTGCTTCTTCTTCTTGCCTTGAAAGCACAGGAAAGGAATATATAAAATAAATAAATGTGTGCCCTACTGAATATGTAGCCAAATATAATATTTTCTGTCTCCCACACAGTGGTTCGGGTGAACCAGTCTTGGTTCCATATAAATTATCCAAATTTGTGGATTTATTGCTTCAGTTTTGGGGGTCAGTAGTGTGGACAGGTACTGTCTATGTTCTTTGACGCTGTAGTTAATATGGTCAGATTGCAGATGCCAAGAGCAGTATGAGAAAATCGGTTATTTTGGCGGCCATAATAAAGCGGTTAGTGGACGGGAAAGTCTTCACTGCAGTCCCAATGACGTCTCTCAAGCTCAAATTTGTTTGAGAGAGTTTGAAATAGAAATAGAAATTGCTTTTGCATGGAGTGCCGACTGATTCAAAACATCTCGACATCACAAATCAAAATACATGAAGTGGGTTTCAGTTGACGGAAGTTCTTCTTTTGCTTCTCTCTGTACCCCGAAAAAGTATAACATTTTATAAATGAATCTTAGGTATAAGTTGTGTCACGTCACACTGCTGCATGTGAGGGTACTTCTTTGAAATCCTGCGATGGTATAATAGCTAAGTATATTTTATACCAGAGACATTTTATACTGGAGCTTTTTTCATGTCCAACTGCTTATTTGTTATTACATTAAAATATGTTTTACATTGCTATGAATAGAAAATTTGGGGGCACTTTTTTCCATTTTCCACGGGTCCCTTTTTTCATTTCAGAGCCAAATTAGGTGCTTTTGGTTTTGTGCGCATCCATTTTAGCTGTCTCATGAAGCTATTGAAAATCCAAGTCATTTTCACAATCTGCCACTTCAATATCTTGTTTATTTGTCTGTAACTCAAATAAGTAAACACTTTAAAATTAAAAGGCAGTCTTAGAAGAGTGGTGGCTTTTCAGAACCAAAATATTTATCCGACATGTCGGAAAAGAGTAATGGTAATTTTGGAAAGGGTCGTGCACCATTTACGAAAAGGCCATCCACCATCTTGAATTGGCCATTTTGAACACCAAACAAAAAAAGCGCCTGCATCATCTGTCTTTTAAAACTTCAGACGAGAAACCATTTTTTGTCAGGGGGGGGGGGGCTGTTTCACAATTGTCTACCTCCTTGCTTGTGCCTGGCCTCTCAGAACACCGAGTCCCACGCCGTGTCTTCATTCTTTATCCTATCTGTGGTCTAGAGGATTTGAGAAAAAGAAAAAGAAATATTACTTTGTCAGCAATTCCTAACACAACCGGACATATCATACACAAAATTACATTTTTGAACAGGCACCATTCCAGAAAAGGTTTAATATATGTGATCGGTTGAGGTGGCTGACTTATACCCTCATTTAGAAGCCTATGAAAACACAATAGCACGAAGAGATGTATTTAGCCCCATAATTAGCTCTGTTAAATCTGGGCAACCCCATGCTCTGACAATATCAATTTGTCATAGATATTCAGTAATTAATGATGTAGTGGTGTAGAATGTAGTAAATTTTGATTCATACAGAATTAAAGGCATGAACATAATTGAAACGAATCATGAATGTTGTACAAGAAATGGGAAACGTTTTGTTTCATGGACAGTGGCGTAGCAGGGGCAAATCCAGTTGGGATGGGGGTCATTAAAGAGGTTCATCAGTCTAATAGTATGAATTGAATCATTGCTCATACGGTTCACTGCTCTCAAATAGCACCGTGGCAGTTACAACAACATTTCTAAAAAATCTAAACTTACAGTTAATTTTGTAATAAGATGTCAACCAACAATGTGACCAATTCCTGTTTTGTAATGATGTTTTGTCTGTAGCCTTCAATTATTACGAGCAAAACCTCAAGGAGACCTTCCACCTCTATTCCAAACCAGTCTTCATCCTCTTGTTGTTGATGTGGTATTGGCATTATGAACTCTGCACCTAAGAACAAGACAAATATAAAATAACAGATGATGTATCTTTATATTGACATACGGTTTAAATCAGACCGACATGTATATGGACAGTTATAATTTTTCTTAATGTTGACCATGAACAGAATTTGAAAAAGGTGTTATATAACGATCTCGAGTATCCACTAATCAATTCGAATTGGTGACCAAGTTTAAGCCAGCAACCAAACTTGAATTGCTAGATTTTGCCCTTGGCGTCAGGTCACCATTAAACATTGAGTGCTGGGCACAACCTATTTTTAGATTTTTGACATTTTTCTAGACCTAATCAGGCTAAGTAACGGGATGTAACGTTGGCACTTCGTCACCGTGGAAACGTGTGTGCTTATCCAAAATTAGATGCACAGTTGCAAGACACCAACAATGTCAATGAATTTGGTTCTTGAAATGAATGCTAAGAGTGCCATGGAAAGCAAGGAATACTACAAAATAAAAAATAAAGGAGCTTAGAAGACTAAAACGATATTAGCTACAATATGATAGAAAGAGAGAGATAGAGGGAGAAAGAGAGTGTTTATAGAGAAAGAGGGAGAGAGATAGAGGCAGAGATAAAGCGAGAGATAGAGATAGAGGGGAGATAAAAAGAGGGTGAGACAGGTTTCTAAATTATTGAGATATGGAAATTCTGTTAAAGTAAGTTATATATTATGGAACATTTTCGCCTTTTAAGGAAAAAAATGCAAACATTAAACCTTTCGTTTATTATTTTGTTTTATTCAGTCTATATATTTCACCCTTTCTGATACTAAATTAATATTGGGGGGGGGGTGTTAACCCTTATGCCACACCATACCCTGCAAACACCGTATTCTATGTCCTCCGACCCCCTCCCCCTAATCCTCACTGAACTTGTGTCCCCCTCACGGTCTTATTCGAATTGACGCCCCTGCTATTAGTCCTACCGGCACGATACCTGATGATGAGTACATGACCCAAGTTCCAATGTACTAAACACACACCATTCATCGAATTAGAGAACCTGCAATGCATATGTTCCCAGTCTCAATGCACTATTAATTAACAGGTGTAGTGCATGACTTGTAACTAGTACTACTATATGATCCCAGTTCCAATGTACTAAACATACTATTCATCAAATTAGAAAGCCTGCATGTTCCCACTTCCGATGTATCATTACACACACAATAGTACAGAAATTTAATTACAAGGATGCACTGTTCATTCTTAATTATAAGCAAAAGAAAGAACACAATATTACCACTTTTCGGCAACTTTCCAGTTCTTTAGGCTCAGTTCGCCGTGTTTATTCAGCCAAATAGCCCTGTCGACGTCTCGGTTGATCGCCCGCACTGCGCGCTTGCGCTTATGAATGTCGCGCACGACGCGTTAACGCGATGACGTGTTCCGGGTCCAGAACATTCAACTTCTTCCGGTAAACCGGGGAACTTGACTTTCGGAAGCCATACACACTTTCATACGCCGCCGGTGTACCCCATAAGATTTTTACCAGTGATTTGGGGAGAACATAGATTTGCAGTCATATCACTAGAGGGCACTATTTATCATTCATAAAATCGATTTAATTGATTAATTTGTTGTTTTTCCCTCTGGGGATATCCCCGGATCCGCACGTATCCCCACAAAGAAGGTGTGTATTCAGATGGTTGTCCCCAGAAACCACGCTGTACATACACACGCACACACACACACACACACACACACATTCGAAATAAGCCTTCCAATCAAAACATTTAGTCTTAAAAAATAATGAAACCTCAATTAATGTGCATTGAAAAAGATTGTAAATTATCGACTCGAGTTAAGCCGTTGACCCACATGGTTTCTCCAATCCCACCACGGTTTAATATTAGGCATAGGGCTACTAGAATATTATTGTCTCATTTTGAATTGTCTCTTTTTTCCTTCCCCTTAATTTGTACGATTTTAGAATAATATTATTCTCTCTGAAATATAATGATTCTAAGTATTATTTCTTGTCCTTATCATTGATAATGCGACAATCGTTCTGTATCGACTGTCACACAGGGAAGATAAAGGCGAGTCCACTTCGATTAACATATCATAGTAAGTAATATAATATCACATGTTTTATGCAGAAAAAGTTGATTTACATTGTATAATAATGGCATTGGATCTCACCAAGGCATTTGATTCATTTAGCCATTCATTTAATTTCCAATGTTTGGAAGTCTTTAATTTTGGGCCCTCATTAATTCAGTGGGTTAAAAATTCTATATACAAATATCAGTAGCTGTGTTCTGGTAAATTCTTTTATTCCAAATTCCATGCACATCTATAATGCACAAATAACACGAAGTTCTAAGCGAAATAATAGCGATAATAGCGATTATGATTATTTGTTAACTTTTTCTCTATCCACCCAGTAAAATAAATTTGTAGGGATTGGGTTGGAAAGTTTTCCACCTTACCACCTTTGTGGGTCAAAACATCCGTTCTTTAGCTCTGCTGCTGATTTCTTTTTCTACATTACTATGGCGATGTGTTTTTTGTCATGCATTATAATCTGATTGGAAATTATGCCATCTCTCCTTTTCTATCTCTCCACTTTCCCTTTGGACCCTTACCAACTCTCCCTATATTTCTCTCTTTTATCAGTCCTTCGAGCTTGAGCTCTCTTTTCCTTTCTCTTTCTGCTCGTATTTCGATTGTGATGCTGCTTCTATTCTACTTTCATATTCACATTTATATTCATACCTGAATTTATTCATGATGTGATTCAGAATTGTATTTACAATTATTGTTATGTATTATAACTGTCTTGTTATGTTTTGTGCTGAAAGCCGGAGGACCGTACCTGCTCATAGACTTTTTCTTTATAGAGTCTTGACGCCCTTCTGGCTTTCGGCACACGACACCATGTTTTTGTCTTATGTTTTATGTATTACATGTTACACCAATGGAAAACAAATTTCTGTATTATATTATGGACAATACGATCATGAATCTTGAATGGGTACACTGCAAGTTACTTCAAAGTTAGCAGAGGAGTAAGACAGGGTGATCCTCTTGTACCACTGTTATTAATTTTGGGATTGAAAGTATATTTGAATAGAGTACGAAATACAGGCAATACCGTGTGAGTCAAAAAAAAGTTTACACCTAGAAAATTGCTAATTATTAAAAAAAAAAAAAATCATCTATAAACAGTAAATTGTTATACATCTTATGAAAGAGTGTTTTATCCCAATTCATTTGGTATCATTTTTGTGTGGTATCTGTTCACGCTTGGATGACCAGGAGGCATTGTTTGCGAGAGTGCAAAAATCGACTTGCGCCAAAGTGATGCTTACAGCGTGTTGTTCGGATTAGCGAAGTGAGAGAATGAATTAAATGTATCAAATCAATTGCATTGCATATGATTTTTGCACAAGCAAAATCACACACGCACACGCACACACACACGCGCACAAAAGTTCATTGATATTTGATATTCAATATTTGATATGTGTGGCATGATTAATTTTGTTAGGGATTTTATTTGAATCTACAATAACCAATTTAATACCGAAATCCCGAATGTTTTATTTAAACATCACATAAACAACTTTGGCGCAAGTCGAATTGTGCACCCTCGCAAAAAATGCCTCCTGTTCATCCAAGCGTGAACACATACCACACAAAAATGATACCAAATGATTTGGGATAAAAAAACTCTTTCATAAGATGTATAATAATTTACTGAACATAGATGATTCTTAAAATAATTAGCAATTTTCTAGGTGTAAACTTTTTTTGGACTCACACTGTATAGTGGGCTTTTAGGCGGGGAAAAAAAGAATAAAATACACAGCTTATGCTGACGACATAACATGTTTTTGCAAAAGTAATGAGTTCCTACGCATTGTAATTTCAGAGTTTGAGAATTTTTCAAAAATGTCTGGTCTTTGTATAAATAAATCTAAAACTGAAGGCATGTGGATTGGTAAAAATAGGCATCAAGGTGAAACAGAGGGTGTTTTTACACGGCCAGAGAATGCAATAAAAGTTTTGGGCATATATTTATCATTTTGGAAGAAGCAACGAAAATAAACTTTTAAACTCGAATTAGAGAAATAAGAGATATACTTGCTAAATTGAAAAACAGAGGACTAACATCTATTGACAAAACACAACTCTTAAAAACCTTTATAATGTCCGAAGTAATATATCTCTTATCTAACATTTCATTGCCCACTGAATTTGTCAAAGAAATTGAGAAGCTCATGTTTTCATTTATGTGGAACGGCCCGGACAACTATGTATGCAGATCACTCAGAAAAGGGGACTGTAATTCCCAAATATTCAATGTATGATAAATACTCAGCTGGTAAAATGGGTTCAACAATATTTTTACAAATCAGATCACAACTGGACTATTCCTTTTTAGAATTTCTTGAGGTTATATGGTGGTAAATCTATTTTTGTCGGTAATTATACAATTGAGAAACTACCAAAAATCGAGGATATCCCTTTATTTCATGTTGCTTTATTAAAAGCATGGTTGATAACAAATATTCATTGTGAATTGGTCACTAACAGTAGACGTCAGGTGAGGATACTGAAAGCAGTGTGTTTGGAATAATAACTTCATTATGGTTGATAAAAAGTCAGTAGACGGCAGGCATTGTAATATATACCAATTGTTTGATAACAGTGTAGAAATTCTCCATTTTTATTTTTGGAATGAAAAAGGTGTTTCAAACAAATACATTTATCATACGAGATACATAGAACTTAAAGGTAATACAAAGTTTTGGGAAATTTTGAAAATTGGGTGGATAATGAATCTTTACAATTTTGATATATTTGGATGCCCCTCTGGATGTATTATAAGCACTAAAAAAATTAACGTCTAAAACACTTCTGTTTTCGAGAAAAATTGAATATAAAAATTTACCGGTGCTCCCGGTAAATTTTGATAAATTTAAAATAGCGCCTACGGACATACAATGGTAGCTGCGACCATGAAAATCTCAGAATATGTAGTTGTGATATATAATTTCCCAATGGGAATAGCTAATCGGTCAATTTTAGTCAAGAAACATCGTTTCATAGCTAAATTGATATCTTGACCTTGAGAGGGAGCTATACAACATAAAGAGTTTATTATTTATAATTTCATAACTTTAGACTCGATTTCAACCGGGGTAACGATCAATGAATATTGTAGGAACGCACACGCTTCCAATATGTTAATTTGAACCAAATTCATGACCCCATACCAAAACTTTGTAATACCTTTAACATTGCAAAACAGAAGAAGATTAAAGGAATGCACTATAAGAAATGGTCTTCTATGGAAGAAATATTTTGATTATTATATCCTTTAATTAATTTTGTTTAATTATTGTGCAGTGATTTTATGATTATTGTTATCATGATGTATGTACACAGTGAAAAGGTTGGGCAATATTTTCCAACACTTTGCCAATAGTCAACCCAACCATCTATTGGGCAATATTTTTGTATTTTGCCCAACAGTTGGTCAAGATTTTCCCAACAAGTGGGCTACCGTAGTCGAGCAGTTGAAGGGTCATATCTTTGCACAAATTTTGGTCAAAATACGAAACAATTATGCACGTGTGAAGTAGGGTACTTACGTTTACCAATACCACTGGGCAAAATATTGCCCAATAGATGGTTGGGTTGACTATTGGCACAACGTTGGGCAAAGTGTTGAAAAAATATTGCCCAACCTTTTCACAGTGTACGATTTACTTGATTTTAAAAGTTTATAGAGATTACAAAAAAAAGTTCTGTACTTACCAATCTACATTTTTTCCATTTGGGTCTTTGCAAGACAGCTCACATGATACGAGACACAAGGATGTCAGGGAAAAGAACAGAATACCTATTACATGTTTTGTCACCGCCATTGTCAACTCGTATAATGCGTGTTCAGCTTCCAAGGCCCTAGCTATATGTTGCAAATGTATACCGCAAACAAAAACACATGTATATTCAAACAATGCAGGCCACAAATAATGAGAGACAGTCGTGTTTCAAATAAAGGAAGAAATTACACCCAAAAGATAACAATAGCCCTCCTATGAAAATGTTCGGCTGTTGTATAGCTGATATAAATACTTATTTGCATACTAAGTACCGATCTTTAACACAACCGATCATGTGATATTCACGTGCAATATTAATTGAATAGAAATTCCCATATTTATCTCTCACTTTCGATCCATGACAGGTTTTCTAGCTCCTCTCTGCTTGACATCCCCCTTCTCTCTCTCTCTCTCGCTGTCTCTCTCTCTCTGTCTCTCTCTCTCTCTCTCTCTTTTCTCTCTCTATGTATCTCACCTCTCCCTATATGTAACTTGTCCTTTCCATGGGACACTTATTATTTTCAAGCTTCAAGTTTCAAGTTTATTGATACTAATCGACAAGATCGGATAAACATAAGACACGAACAACGATACATTATGACAAATTTACATTCTTCGAAGACGGAAGTACATTTATAATAGTGTCAAACAAATCAGTTCTCTGGTTATTTAGAACTTGACAGTTCATATAAACGAAACGACACTTTATATTTCTACCTCACTAAAACAAAGAGGACATATATACGATTATCAACGTCTAAATTATTGCTGATGTCGTCCCATTTCAATCATAAGTCTACTGTTACTTATCCGTATTCTTCAATAATTTTTTACATGCTGGGATTTATCTATATCTAACAATAAATCATTTTCGAGTGTATACCACTCTTTAACATATCTGTAAGCTCTAAGCACCGAAAAAAAACATTACTGTTTTCATTTAGTGTATCCTTCCATAATTTAATATATCGTTCTTCCAATGTTTTTTAATATTACTCTAAGAAGACATCTTTTAGAAACAGGACTTTGATTATTCCATTCATGCATGACCAAATCCTAAATCGGTTAGAAATGATTTAAATTTTTGGCAATAACCATTTGTTAATCCCATGTTTTCTAAATAAGTTTTATATATCAGAAAATTGTCGTTTTATTGTATCATATGCATGTAGCCACAATCCAATTGTGGGCTTTTAATCCAAAGAGTGCTAGTGCAAATCGTCCTAGCTCGGCTAAGACGGAACTATTTACAGCTGCTCTATATAATTATATTTCAAATATTTAATATGAGCTTTTTCGGATATTGTTTCTCAATGTGGTTCCTATACTTTTACCTAAACTATCTAATATCCAAACCGCTGAATTATACATTACAATAATATTTGTTTAATACATGCATCAAAAAACTTATATCAGAAGTTATTAACATCCGGTCACTCCTAAGAGTATTTCTTATAATTAACAGCAATATAGCCTTCTTAGATTTATCAGACACATTTTTATTTGCATAAGAGTATATTCCATAGTTTAAACACCAATCCTAAATATTTATATTCATTAACAATCTCAATATGCATATTTATTAATATGAAAATTATATTTCTTTATCACTATACCAGACTTATTGAATATCATAATATTTGTCTTAGTTGTATTAACTTGAAAATTCCAAACATAACAATATGCGCAAAGATTGTAGCGCATTGTGTAGCCCCTCTGTAGATTCTGACATAATAACTAAATCATACAGTCAGACCGCAGCCGGTGCGAAAACCCTCTATTTTATTCAGCACGTATGCAAGAATTTACGTGTCTTGCATGCGTAATGAGTAGTGCAAGACGGTCTTCCCGATCGGCAGCTTTTGCCTTTATAATTGTTCATTTCTCATGAAATGGGTCTTATTTTAAAGATAAGAAGTTGCACTCTCTATATACTTATATGACAATCATGTTAGATATATTTTGGAAACAGATATTTCGCCTTGAAAATGGGGTTTTTCGACGATAAATCTATCTAAAGAGTAGGGCTGATTTTCACATAGAAATCATTCTTGCGTCAAAAAGATGTTATAATCAGCATAAAGCATAAATATTTATCTTTACAATGATATCAAAATTATTTTATTTTAAGCTGTACCAAAGTCAGGAACCAAAAAAAATCACGCTCATGTTTATGAATAATTAAAAAAAGTAGTCAACTTTGCCGATGTGATAATACAGCGTTCTGATTGGTCAACTACGTCAACTACGTCATATATGTTCCGCTTTGGTTTATTAACATTCTGAAAACCAAATTTTAGTAACCTAGTTTTGTGGCGTGCGCCTGTAATGCACGTGCGCGCAAGCAGTCATGGCAACGATCTAAGGACCCTGGATCAAATACGTTATTTGCCCTTCTGATAATTATTTTCTACAATATTTCTTTTTTAATCATTTTTCTTATTTTTTTCGACCAGTTTGTGGCGCGGCGGAGCTCCCTAGAGTTTAATAATCAGTTATGCATTGTCATTGCTCAGACGGCGAGCGTGCACGAGTATGAAATCACACAATTTCGCGCCATCATATAGAAAGAACAAATTGGTAATTTCCGGGTTTTTAGGGTCTTAATTATTATGATTATAAAGAAAACATGATTTTGCGTCAATTAGGTTTTGACATTATTTTGATCAGTGACTTTTCATCTTTCCAACGAATCTCAAAGTAAACAAATTAATTATGTACCAAAGTCAGGAACCAAAAGCGAAATTCCGGGTACAAAATAGCTGTTGCAATGTTACAAAAATAACGACCATAAAAGTGGTGAAAAAAAATTGTTTCAAAATTGTGAAATATGGCAAGTTTCATATCAAACTGAAGCTGAAGATCTTTAGAGTAATTACCGTTGCGTGCTGCCATGTTGACTAAAGATATCGACCACAAAAGCAGCTGTTTGTACACCCTTACAAATCTCACGGAAAATCTCGTGAATTTCAGCACACGTGAATGCACGAGATTACCAAAGAGACGCTGAATAAAAATCAGCGTACAGCCTCATTATCGCGCACGCTGCGGTCTGACTGCATAAGCATATAAAAAGCAGGATAAGACTTCATTTCCAAACGTAACTAGACGGCAGTCATACAACATATTCACAATGTATAGACAGTTGTTGGGTCGGGGCAATATTTGCATATTCGTAACAAAAGAAACGTGAATATTGATCATTTTTAGTTCTACTAAATTAATGTACAATACTCCCTTACCAGAAAATTCAACACCAGTCACTTGGAAGACTCGTATTTTTCATTAAATTTATAATTGAACAATAGTCTAAACACGAAAAAGTAAATCTCGGTGTTTCACCATTGTGACAACAAAATATTCTCATCATGTTTGGTTATGATCGCATGCAAAGGATACAAATGTTCCTGCGATATATATTTTTTTATAAGCAATGTTGCAAAATGTACGTACATGGGCAAACATTTCGGTGGGCTTAATATTAGGAACAGCATTGTTTCATCAAGTAATATGTGAAGTTTAAGTACAGTTTCCAAAGACACGTTTGGTAGGGCACTTGTCTACCTGTTGTATTGCCGATGTATACTGCTCCCAAGGAGTAGAGAGCAGAGCACAGACTGTTCCACCACCGCGCTTGTATTGACTTCCCTGAACAAAATCAAAACAAAGCAAAACGAATCAAAACAAAAGAAAAGGGATCAATTAATGAAAATACTAAATGATTTATGGTGATTATTTTTGTAAATACTGTGTTTTCAGGACGGGCAGTTGGAATTGGGGTAAAATAAGCATGAGCCAGGGAGCGGGAACTATATTGCCATAACAACTTCTGTATTACGTCCAAGGGATGTAGTGATACATTTTGCACTTTTGTGAAAGTTTGGCCATCCGAACATCTCTAAAATGATCCCATTTGATCACCGTGATCTCAAAAGTTACTGGTCTCAGCAGTCCATAACATATTTCTTTTGCGTGGTACCTTTTTACAAAAGTTCAGTTTCAAAAGTATGACCTGGGAACGCTAGACAACTCTCACTAGTCTCAAGTGAACCTGTTAATTGGACTAGGCAAATCCCACCCAACCGGCCACTACTAACACCGTCCTCCCAGGCCAACTCAACCATCCCTTCTCCATCGTATGACCGTATAGACTGTAAATTTTTAATTTGAATTTGTAGACACTGTAGACATCTTCCCAATGCACACCAACACTGCCACCGCCCCGCCCCGCCCCGCCCCGCCCGCCCCCTCCCCCACCATTTCTCAACCGCCATCGCCAACAATCACTTTACATGATAATTGTTGTCCTTGCTGATGCTATTTCGTTTCATGTGCATCGTGAAAAAAATGTCCTTTCCCTCTTTTACAGAATATCTGCATGCATCCATTTCATGATTTGTTTTTTAATGAATTGTTATAGGTATTCAATTCTATTGATGATATTCAGAACTTTTCAGATTTTTAACAATGTGTTTTATCTATAGATATGAGACAACATTTTTACCAATTTATATAGTATTGGAAAGTAATTTAAATTTCATTGGTGAATTTCATCTTGGATATACATTTGCAATTCAGCTTTATTGTAGCAAAACAGGTTCTAAACATTCAAACAAAAATAGAATTGAATTGAATCATTACGACTATTCGACCTCCCCATACACCTACCGTTCTGTTGATATCTCCAATGCACACCCACTTCTTGTTCTTGCCAATGGCCCACTTGGAGTGATCCACAGTTTCCTTGAACCCTGGTACGTTTGGGAATCCCATAAACAGCACATTATCAACGTGGTAGCTGCCGTTGCAGAAGGATCGTAACTTAGACTTGCGCATCCACGTCTCCACATAAAGATCATCTCCAAGGGACGGCGCCACCAAGTACCAATAGAGATCTGGAGGGGGCGGGTGGTCATAAAGTAAAAACTAAAGGCACTCCTACGGCTTAAAATCAACTCACTGATGATTGCACTTTGCTCTGTATCTTTAGTATATAGCCGCTTTCCCCTCCCACTCTCTCTCCCATCCCCCCTGATGTGCCTGTCTCTGTCCCTGTCGCACGATCAGTATGTACGGTCAGTGGCGGATCCAGGGAGGGGGCCCGGGGGCCCGGGCCCCTCCCCTGGGAAAAAACAGTTAAAAAACGTTAATTTTACCTTTATTTGGTGACGGGCCCCCTCCCCTGGGCTTCAAGGGGGGTGCTAATTTTGAAATTTTCGGGGACACAAAAAAAAAGAGTGCTCCTTACCCCCCTCCCCCGCTTATTCACCGGCTGGCTGTTTCGCCGCTAAATAATTTCTCACGAATTGGGCCCCTCCCCTGCCGCCGGCTGGATCCGCCCCTGGTGATAGTAGTGGTCTCTGTCTCTCGGCCCTCCAAAATTACATTATAAAATCTCTTTTCAGGGAGAGAACAGTGAATATGGATCCTTTTGATATCAATCATCATTATTTTACCTCGTTTAGGTTTATAATATCTTAATCATTTACCTTGATGAAAATTGATAAATTTGGCAAAGCTGGTGAAGGATTGTCCAGCAAGAGTAGTCAGCAAAACCGTGCTGTTCCATGGAGGTTCTTTGATTGGTTTACTCTTCGACACTTCCACAAAATCAGAGAATTTCGACTGGAATGAGGATGGAATATTCCAATCATATGCGCTGGCGTAGTTGTAGAGGAGCTGTTTTCCTACGTGTAAATTAAGGAATACAATTTGTTAGAAAAGATTAAATAGTGAAGTATAGTGTAGAAATGGTTAAACGGGTGGGGTGTGTGTGGCATGCGCGGATCCAGGACTTCATAGGGGAGGAGGCCCATTTTTTTTTTTTTTTTGCTCCCGAAATTTGAAAATCGCGCCGGCCGAAAAGTCGCTCAGTGGGGGGTAGTGAGCACATTTTTTTGGTTTTGCTCCCGAAAATTTGAAAATCGCGCCTGCCGAAAAGTCGCTCAGTGGGCGTGGAGGGGGGGGGGGGGGGTTCTCGAAAATTTAAAAATTTGCACCCCCCCCCCCTCCTTGAGCGCCAGGGGGGGGGGGGAGGCCCAACCCCCAAAAAAGGGAAAATCACGTGTTTTTACATGATTTTTTTCTCAAGGGGGGGGGGGGGGGGGCAGGCCCCCGCCCCCCCTGGATCCGCCACTGGTGTGTGGTATTATGGGGCACGCTAATTTACGTCCCATGCAAGCTAGGATCGGGATGCCTTCCCGGCCCCTGCACCTAATTCATCCGTGATTTTTTTAAATATTTTATATATATATTTTTTTAAAGCTCATCAATAAAATACATAGGCTACTCCTTAAGTTTTGAAAGGGTGCGACTACCCTCAAGATCTTTAACTTATGCCTACCTTTAGACTGTGTGGTTTATATTTTTATAGAATGGCTTGATACTTACCGACTTTAACGAACTCGTCCGTCTTCATGGAGATGCACAGCATGGATTGACCGAAATATAATGCGTTATGAGGCCAGACGTAACGATTCTTTGCGAAATCGGGGAACTTGGGGACGCTATGAACAAGCCAAAACCCGGACCCGTTGTCAAATGCGATTGTCCCTGCAAAAATAATGTTTAAGAAAATAAATAAGGGGCCTACAACATTGCCCATTAGGTTGGGTTTATTTTTTCCTTACATATTTTCATGAATTGATTATGAGAATATGATTTATTCTTGGTAGATAAATTATCTCCAAGAATTGTATTAATCAATCTAAATAGTTATAAAAATTGACCAACAAAAGTTATAAGAAGATATTCTTTATCTATCAGGAACATAGACCGATCATATTCTCACAATCACTACGTGAAGAGAGCAAAGAAAATTATTTCAACTTTATGGACAGCAACAGCGTATAATATATTTTAACTATACTTAATATATCTTCATTTTGAACAAGTAAAAGAAACAAGATTGTCTAAAAGCCTATACATACAGTATATAAATATAATTTACTCGTTTATTTTCATCATCTTGAGTTATTTACCGCATGTTATTTCGATATTAATTACTAATATATTTATATTTCTATATTTTAGGGTTTCAATAGTTTGGAAGGGGATCAAGGTATAAAGCGTCCTGAAATATTTGATTGGCCATAATTCATTTTATTTAAAAAGATGTATATGAAAATCGAATGCAAGGTAAAATCGTAAGAAAAGCAGCATTATTCTTACGAAACAACACATCTGCATCTTACATTAAATCTGCACTATGACATAAACAACATTCATTAAATAGATGAATTATCTTTCTGTGAGATTTTTATGAAATCATTCTTTATCCATTTTGAAGAAAAAACAAGTAGCCTATATATATTATATACCTTTTGTATGTCCGTGATGTTCTTCCTTCGTTTCGTTCGGAAATTCATTGTTATACATCATGTATAAAACATTCTATATGTATAGATAAAACGTATTGAATATTTGTTAATGCATTGATTTATCGAACTGGACCAAAGATACGAATTGCACGAGTCTCTCCGGTGTAAAAGTGGTTTTCATTCAAACCCCAAAGGTTAAACAAAATAATGAAATATATTCTTTTTTTCATATTTTACAATTTGTCTTCATTCCACTGATTATTTTCTGTTATATTATACAGACCTTTAAGCAAATTATGCTTTGGTGATGATAAAAGTTGATTTTTAGAGTTAACCACCCCACTTTTCTGTTTTATGTCCTTCCTCTTCTCCTTTAATTTTGTTTTCTTCTTCTTCTCCTTCTTCTCCTTTTTCGTGTTTTCCCTTTAATCTTAGCTTTCTTTTCTTTTGTATGCAAGTTTTGAACATTTCTACCCCACACATAAACCGATCCACAAGATCACAGTTCCAAATTTCTCTCAGTAGATTGTGTATAATAACATTGTTTGATAATCTACCTTGCTATTGTAATTATTGTAGATCTGTTGCAAAGTATATCCCACTGCTTGGTTACTGTCGTTCAGAGAGACGTCGGAAAGAGAGAAAGATGAACTGTGGACGTCTATGTACAGATGGGCGACGCCATCATGAATCAAGGGATTGCTGCTGTTGCCGTTCCGGGGAAGCTTCTGGACTA
Source organism: Strongylocentrotus droebachiensis (assembly GCA_035222895.1). Taxonomy (NCBI): domain Eukaryota; kingdom Metazoa; phylum Echinodermata; class Echinoidea; order Camarodonta; family Strongylocentrotidae; genus Strongylocentrotus; species Strongylocentrotus droebachiensis. The sequence goes on along the minus strand of JAVYIG010014935.1, from coordinate 4,793 downwards.
TGAACCTGTCAGTGGTGAATAAGGGGTATTACATGTGAAACTACTGATAACCATAGTGTCCGATTTCATACAGCCACTGCAGGGGCGACAGAGCGCTTTTTAAAAGTGGGGGCACAAACAAAGAAGGGCAATGTCTGAAAAAGGGGTGTCCTCAAAGGGGAGATAGACAATTTCAGACATTGTAATATACCTCTATTTTGTAATAAATAAACGATCAGGTATGATCAGACGCGTACGCAGGGAGAAACCCCCCCCCCCCCTCATTAAAAAAAAAAAAAAAAAAAAAATGCTAATGAGTGACCTAAAAAAGGTGACCTAACCCCCCCCCCCCCCCCAACGGAACGAAATGTCGATCGGTCAATTTTTCTAATTTCGGGACAATTTTTTTTTTATGTGCTCTTCCCCCCTCCCCCCCCCCCCCCCTCCGATCCCCCAGGGGTCCCTATCCCTATAAACATGAATTCAAAATAGATAGTACAGAAGTAAGGAAAACTTACAACAAAATAAGAACTTACAATAATGATAAGAGCAAATTGGAGTAAAATACAAAAATGGAGAGAAAATATTTACGACATTTACAAAAGAGAAAGCTAGACATGTAAATTTAAAAAAAGAAAAAAAAAGCTTACATAATAATAAGATACCTAACCAGCTACAAGAAGTCTGGAATAATATTGTTTAAATACTTGTTGAATGTGTGAACAGTTTGAATTTATTTAGTGGTAGGAGGAAAAGTATTATATTGAATTGAGCTTCTATATTGAGTAGTTCTGCGACAATATTCAGTTCTAGGTTCAAGCACAGTCTCATAACAAAAGAATAGAACTGATAAGACTTTTAATGAGTAATCTCAGAGATATACTATAAATGCGAGCGAGCGTAGCAAAGTAGTTTGGGAGAAATTCGAGTAAAAATTGCTGCCGGTCGCTTAAAATTAGAGACACATGTTTGGGAGGCTGTGAGAAATTGTGTGGGTTTTTTAAAGAAGCATCTTCTAACAATTGAGTATACATCATGTTAGTTCAAAATCGACACACTTCGTATATATTAAAGCTGCTTATCAAGAGAATGGACATTGATAGCGTTGAAACGAGCCAGATTATATTTCTAAAAGGGGCACCTTTCCTACGTAAGAAGTAGCGCCGCCTCTAGCTAAGCCACTGTTAAGAATCAAACAAGATGAAAAATCAAAGATAAATAAATACGTGAAGATACAAAAATGAGAGAGAGAGAGAGAAATGAGGGAGATGGTGAGATACAGGATGAGAGAGAGAGTTAAAGAGAGAGCTTGGACGGAAAGATAATATAAAGAGAGGGCGAAAAGCTAAACTAAAAAAGGATGAGGTGATGTACGTGGCGTTAAAATACTTGGCGAGATAAAAAAAAAGGGTCTACCAAGAATGAAGGTAAAAAAGTATAAGAGACAGAGAGAGGGAGACAGACAGAGAGAGAGAGACAGAGAGAGATACATATATAGAGAGAGAGAGAGATAAAGAGAGAGAGAGAGAGAGACACACACACACACACACACACCCACAACATTCGAAATAAGCATTGAAAGCTCAATATTAATGTGCATTGAAATAGGTTGTAAATTATCGACTCGAGTTAAGCCGTTGACCCTCATGGTTTCTCCAATCATATAGGCACAGGTATCCTAGAATAACTGTCTCATTTTGAATTGTCTCTCTTTTTTTTCCTTCCTCTTAATTTTGCGGTTTTTAGAATATTGAATTGTCTCTGAAATGTAATGAATATAAGTAATGTTTCTAGTCCTTATCATTGATAATGCGGCAATCGTTCTGTATCGACTGCCATACAGGGAAGATATAGGCGCCGATTAATCCAAGCCCGAGTCCACTTCGTGATTAACATTATAAAGATCATACTAAGTAATATCAGATCTCATGTTTTATGCAGAAAAAGTGGATTTAAATTTATTGTATAATAATGGCATTGGATCTCACTAAGGCATTTTATTCATTTAGCCATTCATTTAATTTCCAATGTTTGGAAGTCTATAATTTTGGGCCCTCACTTATTCAGTGGGTTAAAAATTCTATATACAAATATCAGTAGCTGTGTTCTGGTAAATTCTTTTATTCCAAATTCCATGCACATCTATAATGCACAAATAACACGAAGTTCTAAGCGAAATAATAGCGATAATAGCGATTATGATTATTTGTTAACTTTTTCTCTACCCACCTAGTAAAATAAATTTGTAGGGATTGGGTTGGAAAGTTTTCACCTTACCACCTTTGTTGGTCAAAACATCCGTTGTTAAGCTCCAGTGCTGCTGATTTTGTTTTCTACATTACTATGGCGATGTATTTTCTGTCATGCATTATAATCTGATTGGAAATTATGCCATCTCTTCTTTTCTATCTCTCCACTTTCCCTTTGGACCCTTACCAACTCTCCCTATATTTCTCTCTTTTATCAGCCCTTCGAGCTTGAGCTCTCTTTTCCTTTCTCTTCTGCTCGTATTTCGATTGTGATGCTGCTTCTATTCTACTTTCATATTCACATTTATATTCATACCTGAATTTATTCATGATGTGATTCAGAATTGTATTTACAATTATTGTTATGTATAAGTCATATAACTGTCTTGTTATGTTTTGTGCTGAAAGCCGGAGGACCGTACCTGCTCATAGACTTTTTCTTTATAGAGTTTTGACGCCCTTCTGGCTTTCAGCACATGACACCATGTTTTTGTCTTATGTTTTATGTATTACATGTTACACCAATGGAAAACAAATTTCTGTATTATAATTATGGACAATACAATCTTGAATCTTGAATGGTTCACTGCAAGTTACTTCAAAGTTAGCAGAGGAGTAAGACAGGGTGATCCTCTTGTACCACTGTTATTAATTTTGGGATTGAAAGTATATTTGAATAGAGTACGAAATACAGGCAATACCGTGTGAGGTCAAAAAAAAGTTTACACCTAGAAAATTGCTAATTATTAAAAAAAAAAAAAATCATCTATGAACAGTAAATTGTTATACATCTTATGAAAGAGTGTTTTATCCCAATTCATTTGGTATCATTTTTGTGTGGTATCTGTTCACGCTTGGATGACCAGGAGGCATTGTTTGCGAGAGTGCAAAAATCGACTTGCGCCAAAGTGATGCTTACAGCGTGTTGTTCGGATTAGCGAAGTGAGAGAATGAATTAAATGTATCAAATCAATTGCATTGCATATGCTTTTTGCACAAGCAAAATCACACACGCACACGCACACACACACGCGCACAAATGTTCATTGATATTTGATATTCAATATTTGATATGTGTGGCATGATTAATTTTGTTAGGGATTTATTTGAATCTACAATAACCAATTTAATACCGAAATCCCGAATGTTTTATTTAAACATCACATAAACAACTTTGGCGCAAGTCGAATTGTGCACCCTCGCAAAAAATGCCTCCTGTTCATCCAAGCGTGAACACATACCACACAAAAATAATACCAAATGAGTTGGGATAACAAAACTCTTTCATAAGATGTATAATAATTTACTGAACATAGATGATTCTTAAAATAATTAGCAATTTTCTAGGTGTAAACTTTTTTTTGACTCACACTGTATAGTGGGTTTTTAGGCGGGGAAAAAAGGAATAAAATACACAGCTTATGCTGACGACATAACATGTTTTTGAAAAAGTAATGAGTCCCTACGCATTGTAATTTCAGAGTTGAGAATTTTTCAAAAATGTCTGGTCTTTGTATAAATAAATCTAAAACTGAAGGCATGTGGATTGGTAAAAATAGGCATCAAGGTGAAAAGAGGGTGTTTTTACACGGCCAGAGAATGCAATAGAAGTTTTGGGCATATATTTCTCATATCATTTTGGAAGAAGCAACGAAAATAAACTTTTAAACTCGAATTAAAGAAATGAGAGATATACTTGCTAATTTGAAAAACAGAGGACTAACATTTATTGACAAAATACAACTCTTAAAAACCTTTATAATGTCCGAAGTAATATATCTCTTATCTAACATTTCATTGCCCACTGAATTTGTCAAAGAAATTGAGAAGCTCATGTTTACATTTATGTGGAACGGCCCGGACAAAATCTCAAAAGCAACTATGTATGCAGATCACTCAGAAAAGGGGACTGTAATTCCCAAATATTCAATGTATGATAAATACTCAGCTGGTAAAATGGGTTCAACAATATTTTTACAAATCAGATCACAACTGGATTATTCCTTTTTAGAATTTTGAGGTTATATGGTGGTAAATCTATTTTTGTCGGTAATTATACAATTGAGAAACTACCAAAAATCGAGGATATCCCTTTATTTCATGTTGCTTTATTAAAAGCATGGTTGATAACAAATATTCATTGTGAATTGGTCACTAACAGTAGACGTCAGGTGAGGATACTGAAAGCAGTGTGTTTGGAATAATAACTTCATTCTGGTTGATAAAAGTCAGTAGACGGCAGGCCTTGTAATATATACCAATTGTTTGATAACAGTGTAGAAATTCTCCATTTTGATTTTTGGAATGAAAAAGGTGTTTCAAACAAATACATTTATCATACGAGATACATAGAACTTAACATTGCAAAACAGAAGAAGATTAAAGGAATGCACTATAAGAAATGGTCCTCTATGGAAGAAATATTTTGATTATTATATCCTTTAATTAATTTTATTTAATTATTGTGCAGTGATTTTATGATTATTGTTATCATGATGTATGTACGATTTACTTGATTTTAAAAGTTTATAGAGATTACAAAAAAAAGTTCTGTACTTACCAATC